>SJYO01010634.1:3339910-3446814 GCA_006410555.1 Capra ibex | reverse complement strand
TTGTCTGACCAAGGTTTATCCTTTTCCTCATACAGTTCCGACATATAACAGTGGGACGAATAAATTGAATATACGTCTCATGTAGTACTCTTTGCGACCTGACCTTCTTCGTGTTCGACCTTAGTTCTAACGGTCCTCTTTAGAGTTATTGGAGTCTATACGTCTACTGTGGTGGGAGTACCGTCTTTCACTTCTCCTTGATTTTTCGGAGAACTACTTTCACCTCTCACTTTTTCAACCGGATTTCGAGTTGTAAGTCTTTTGCTACTAGTACCGTAGACAAGGGTAGTGAAGTACCCTTTATCTACCCCTTTGTCACCTTTGTCACAGTCTAAAATAAAACCCCCCCGAGGTTTTAGTAACGTCTACCACTGACGTCGGTACTTTAATTTTCTGCGAATGAGGAACCCTCTTTTCAATACTGGTTGGATCTGTCATATAAGTTTTCTTCTCTGTAATGAAACGACTGATTCCAGGTAGATCAGTTCCGATACCAAAAAGGACACCAGTACATACCTACACTCTCAACCTGACACTCCTTCTTACTCGTGACTTCTTAACTACGAAAACTTGACACCACAACCTCTTCTGAGAACTCTCAGGGAACCTGACGTTCCTCTAGGTTGGTCAGGTAAGACTTCTAGTCGGGACCCTAAAGAAACCTTCCTTACTACGATTTCGACTTTGAGGTCAAGAAACCGGTGGAGTACGGTTCTCAACTGAGTAACCTTTTCTGAGACTACGACCCTCCCTAACACCCGTCCTCCTCTTCCCCTGCTGGGTCCTACTCTACCGACCTACCGTAGTGACTGAGCTACCTGCACTCAGACTCACTTGAGGTCCTCAACCACTACCTGTCCCTCCGGACCGTACGACGCTAAGTCCCCCAGTGTTTCTCAGCCTGTACTGACTCGTCGACTTGACTTGACTCCGGTATATAATATATGGATGCATATATTTTTGGGAGGTGGATTGTTTATCTCTTAAGTGCGAGAATTTTTGTAAAATTTTTAAACTGGTCCGATCTATAAAATTACTTAATGATATCATATCTGGTGTAAGAGACTAGTCTTAAATCAATTTAATCTTTAAGAGTATACAAACTTATGAATTTTTGTGTAAGGACTTATTGAGTACTAAATTTATTTTAAATGTGTGGTAAATGCCTTCTTATTGTTTCTTTTACCCGAAAAGACCACCGAGTCACCATTTCTCAGACGGACGTTACGTCCTCTGTCTCCTCTACACCCAAGTCAGGGATCCAACCCTTCTAGGGGACCTCCTCCTTTACCGTTGGGTGAGGTCATAAGAACGGACCTTTTAGGGTACCTGTCAACTCGAGCTACCCGATGTCAGGCATTCCAGTGTTTCTCAGTCTACGTCGACTCACTGACTCGTGTTGTTGTTGTCGTTTCTTTTTATGTACCATTTTGAACCGATTACGTTGTGGAACTCTTGTTGACGAAATTTAATTGGACTGAACCCCCCACCCTCGCTCCGAGTCCTCCCTTCCCGATATACATATGCATACCAACCAAGTAAAACAACATGTCGTTTTTGATTGTATTGTAACTTTTTGTTAATATAAGATTATTATTATAAAAATGTCTACTTCAATTATTTCGTAGTATAATATTTTACTTTTTATTTTATTTTCAGATTTTTTATGAACTCATTACGTCCATTTAACTTCCTTTAAATACCGTAATTTACGTGAATAATTTTTAATAAAGTTTACTTACTCGATTCGTAGGTAAAGTTCTTGGACCCTTCACTTATCTCAGTCGGAGGGGTTTTATGTTGACTAGTTACTTAGGTTTGAACTAAGAAACTCTTCTGGTTATTTTATGTAAAGATCGTTCGGTGTGACTTCTCTTCTATCCTATTTATTTGTTATAATGAAAAAGTTTATTATCTTAAGAAACTTATTCTTTAAGTTTACCCCTGTATTAATCTCTAAATCATCTCTAATTCTTATAGTAACAAATACGATATGTTATATATTATGATTCGTCGAAATACACTTATTTAACTTTTGACTCCATTTTGTGTTAAATGGTCTTCTCGTATTTAAATTCTTCTTTATCTTTTAGACTTATTTAGTTATTAGTTGTTTTATCTAGTCATCAGGTTTCAGAGGGTTGGGTAGGAATATAGGTAACGGTTTATTTGTTACGGTCTACCAAAACATCCATTCAAAATGGTATAAATTACCTTGTCTGTTAACGTATGAGATATTGACAAGGTCTGTTATCTTCATTTCTATCAGGTCGAATAAAGTACTTCAATGATGATTCGACAATTGTGGTTTTATCTTCTTGAGACGTTCGTTTCCTTTATTATCTACTTAGAATAAAAAAATTGTAACATTACTTTTCATTAATCTTTTAGTTTAGGTCTTCACATAAGTTTCGTTATGTAGTTCGTTTTTATTTCAAATGGAGTTTACATCTACACCGAGTCACCACTTCTTAGACGGACGTTACGTCCTCTACGTGCAAGTTAGGGACCCACCCTTCTAGAGGACCTCTTCCTATACCGTTGGGTGAGGTCCTAAGAACGGACCCTTTAGAGTGTCTGCCTCCTCGGACTGTCCGACGTCAGGTACCCCAGCGTTTCTGAACCTGCACTGAATCACTGATTTGTCGCTGTTATTAAAATTCACGTAGACATTAGACAAATAATAATCTAATTCCTTTTCCGGGTATACGAGTAGAGTCACCGATGTTTTTTCGTAATTTTACAGTTCTTGATATTTTTGTTTTAGAGAATGTATTGTTTTTTATAATATGGCTCAGATTGTTTGTAGTATAAATTAATACTCTGATCTTTTCATAAGGGTAATTTAAGCTCTTGTACTGTGCGGACGATATTGGAGACATTAATTTGTATTATGATGGTCAAGATGAGGAAATATAATTTCTCCTCTTTTTTTTTTCCACGTAAGTAATCGTTCCTTCTCTCGTTTTATAAACGCCCATAGTGAAAAAATTCATCTTAGAGGTTCTTCGACAAGTTCCTTTTTTATTTTTTTGAATCGGATTCACAAATCGTCGGAACGATTTAGTGTTAGTTACACTTTTTAGTTATAGTTAAGATATATGGATTATCTTTTAGGTATGTGGATACATTACTACCTCACCATCACCACCACCATTTGTAGGGTAAATGTTAACACTATCTTTATTAATCTACGAGTCCTTATTTAGAATGTTTTTACACGTTCTAGAAATACCGATTTTATGGATTTTACGGTTTACCGTTTTTTTCTTTCTAAAATTATTTTGAATACAGTATGATTTAAGTGTCTTTTTAGTTATGGAATTCATAATACTATGAGGTGTTAATTTACCTTAAAGTTTCAGCATTGTTTTGAAAAACACCTTAAACTGCTTGATTAAGATTTCTATTAATATTTCTCTTTTCCAGATTTTTCTCGGTTCTTTTAAGATCTTCGGGTTCCTTCACACTAAAAAAAGACGATCTATCCTTCTAAGGAGTATCTCGATGTCATTCATCTACTTCGTCACAACATTATGCTTCCTCTTGCGACTTCATCTGTGTTCACGCAGACCCTGGAACCGTATACTATCTCCTTTGTAATCACTTAAATTCCCGATGACTGAAAGACATGACTTTTTTTTCCTCGAATCAATCTAGTGATAGAGTACGGAATACGGTCGTCAAGAATTTTAAAAAACCAGAGCCTTGAGTAAATGTGACAATTTTTAATAACTTCTACAGTCTCAAAAACAAATACACCCAACATAGACAACTATAAATGATATACGATACTAGACTTACAAACACAGGAGGGTTTTAAGGACACAACTTTAGGATTAACTACCGGAATCATCCACCCCGGGATACTCTCCACTAATCCAGTCCCCCACCTCGAAAGGACCTACTTAAATCACAAGAACATTCTCTAGGGTGTTTCGAAATATATCGGGGAAGGAGTTGCACTCTTATGTCACTTTTCGGACACTGGTCTTTCTCCCCGGAGTTCGTCAGTACAATCGTGGGACCGAAGTTTAAAGGTCCGAGGTCTTGACACTCGTTATTTACAAACGAGAAATACTCGATGGGTCAGACCCTATAAAATAATATTGTCGGACTTGGTTGATTCTGTGATATAATCTTTAGTTTTAATTCTTTACACATTTTTTGTGTACTTGTCTATTCGTGTGTAAGGTAATCGGTAGTCTCACTACCGTAGTAGTGCAGTACATCGGGGACCTTTTGAGGGGACGAGTTACTCTTTTACTCTCACTTTTTTTCATTTATGACAGAATTATAATAATGTTTTTTTAAAACCAGAAGGTTCAGAGGATTGTTTCAGAACCCCTGGGGGCCCCATAGGGGTATGGTGACAAACTCTTGGTGCCGATATTTGACTTGAGGTCTACTTAAGTCCTAAATTTTGACCCTGTTTTATTTTTAAAATATTGATAACTTTCTTTAATATCCACTTGTGTAATACCGGTGTCCCCTTCTTTCCTAATAAATTCACAATCAGTTTTCATGTTTAATATTCCTTTTCGAAATATTTAAACTTATGAACACAAACTATTTTATAGAGTACACACACATACACACAATCAGCAGTCAACACAGACTGACACTGGGGTACTTGACATCGGACGGTCCGAGGAGACAGGTACCCTAAGAGGTCCGTTCTTATGACCTTAACTAACGGTTAAGGGAAGAGGTCCCCTAGAAGGGTTCGGTCCCTAACTTGAGTCCAGAGGACGTAACGTCCGTCTAAGAAATGGTGGACTCCGTGGTCTCTTCGAGTTTTATAGAGTGTGTGTCATAATTTTCCTTTCGGTGTCAGACCCACTTTTATCAACATCGTATAGATACTTTGTTTCCTAATTATAAGTGTGTTATATTTAAGGAATATATTTATTCTCTTTCTGTTAGATTGTCTTTTTATACCCCTTTCTTTTATACGAGTTGGAGGAATCATTAAACTCTTTATGTTTAATTTCTCAGGTAGTCTAACCCTTGATAAAGATTTAAAGTGTTATGGATCACAACTGACAATCAATATACTTTCGCTCTTTAGAATGGATGACGACCACCTTCACATTTAACCATTCCGGTGAATCCTCTCGTTAAATCTTTACGGAACGGGTCAACTTTTACACGTGTAGGATACTAGGTTTTGAGGTGGAGGTCTATACATTAAATTTTCTTTACCACTTTTTACGTACTCTATTGTAATTGAGTAACTAGCTTATTTATAAATAGTTCAAGGATGGACTTGGGTCTTAGTATCATCCGAAACCCTTATTTTTTCACCCGTTGTGACGAGAGTTCTTTGATTCACTTTGACTGTAAATACCTCTATATATCTAATCTATATCTCTATCTATAAAAGATTCATAATTTATATTTTATAGATATAAAATATCTTATCAGACATAGTCAAGTTTGTCCTAACTCATGAAACTTCGTTTTAAATCGTCCTACTTTCTCATCCCCCGACCTCTACGATAAAATCCTTCCTACCTGTCTCTTCTGGAAGGACTCTTCCACTTAAACTCCTTTCTCTTTACTCCCTTCTTCCAGATACAAATTCCAGACTCTTTCATGTAAAGTCCTTCCTTTCGTACCTTTTGTGTTTAAGAGACTTCGTCTTTACTAAACCTTATAACCTTCTTTCTTCGGCACTCCATTTCACCTTAATCACACACCCCAAGTCATCTTTTGATCACATCGTCACCCTCTCTCTGCCACCACCAACGCCGAACAGATTTTCACAGCTCTCCCGAAGGGACCGTCGAGTTACCAACTCTTAGGACGGTCACATCCTCTGTGCCCAACCTAGGTACTAGGTCGTTCTAGGGTGCACGACACCTCGTCGATTCGGTCACGTCGTGGCGATGACTCGGACAGGAGGCCGGGTCCTCGGCGTTGAGGCCTCGGGAACACGGGGTAGATGACTTCGGGCACACGGATCTTGGGTACGAGGTGTTCTCTTCGGTCACGTTACTCTTCGGTCACGTGGTACTGGTCGTTCGTCGGGGGCGAGTGGTGTTGATCTCTTCGCGGACGTGTCGTTGCTTCTGGGGTGTGTCGGTTTTTACTTCATAACTCTTCGCTAACCTAAGTCCTACGTCTCGTCTGTCGAACCACTACCCCTAAACTCCACACTCCCTCTTCCAAGTTCCGGTTGACTCCAAAAACCGTTTACACGGACCACTTCGGTAAATCCTTCTATCTTTATCAATTCCTCATCGTCCACCATTTTCCTCCGTTCTTTCCTATCAGTGATGTCATAACAACCATAATTTTTTGGAGACCTTTATGGGAGTTCCTACTTACCGAGCTCACGTCTGTTTCATCCCATGTAAGTAAACTACTTTATGATACGTCTTCAATATTATTGATCATAGTCATGTACTTACTCAGAATTGTTATGAGACGTTATAGTTTAACGTCTTAAAATATAAGTCATACTATGATAAACATTTGAAAATTTTATGTCTATGGTCTATAACAAAAACCGATATTTATATAGTTCGTTTTCGTATCGTTGTACCTGATCTAAACACGGTTTAACTACAATGACCAACAGAGACCCCTTGCTCCCTCTATCCCTCACTTCTACCCTTCCCGTGTATCCCCTGAAGGGGAAATGACTTCCCTTTATACTCTCTCACTGTAAACAAGTAAAACCTATTCATGTACCTACCAAATATAATAGCTTACATGAAAAATTTTTTTGAACAAATAAAACATAACCCTATAATTGTCCCGAAGGATCCACCGCGACCACCATTTCTTGGGTGGACGACTACGTCCTCTGTATTCTCTGTGCCCAATCTAGGGACCCAACCCTTCTAGGGGACCTCCTCCCGTACCGTTGGGTGAGGTCATAAGAACGGACCTCTTAGGGTACCTGTCTCCTCGGACCACCTGACGTCAGGCACCTCAGTGTTTCTCAGGTTATACTAACTTCGAAGAATCGTGGTGGGCGTATCGGTTAATTGTTACTACACTATCAAAGTCCACTTATTGTTTCCCTGAGCCAGTATGTACATGAACGTAGGCAAGGGGGGGTGAGGGGGGGTAAGTCCGACGGGGTATTGTAACTCGTCTCACGAGATCTCGTCACATGAGATGTCATCTAGGAATAACCAATTGATAAATGTTGTGTCGTCACACATGTACAGGCAGGGTTTGAGGGATTGATAAGGAAGGGGGATAGGAAGGGGTGTCGTTGTTACTTAAATAGTTTACATGAAAAATTTTACACAAAAGTACCTTCTTCCCGTTTCTTTCTGACTGATCACAGATCCTTCTGCCCGGGTTCGGTCAGGGTACGAAGTCACCTTACTGAAATCATCGTGAATTTTCGAACTTACTTGACTACTGGGTCGTCGTGGGTCGTACCTGACTGTCTATTCCCACTAGGTGACCGACGGTCGCGATAATTCTGTCACTGACGGCAGATGTAGGGTACCCAGGGGTTTGGTACAGGTGTGGACTGGGGTCGAGTATCGTATTTACGTTGTGGGTTTGACTTTAAATCTAGGTTGGGTCTCTTTCCCTCTTCTAACTGGATCCAATATAAAGACGGTTACAGTCCTATCTCTAACTCAAATACGACTTAAAAAAGTTTTACATGAAAATTAACCTCCTATTAACGAACTGTTCTAACACAATCAGAGACGGTATGTAGTTGGACTTATTCGGTATCTGTGTCATACAGGGGAGGGAGACCTTGGAGGGTGGGGTAGGGTGAGGAGAACCAATAGTGTCTCGTGGACTAAACTCGAAGGACGTAGTATGTCGTTTAAAGGTGACCGAGAGATAAAACGTATACCATTACATATACAAAGTCACGATGAGTTAAGTAAAGTGGGAGAAGGAGGGGATGAAACAGGTTTACAGACAAGAGATACAGACATGGAGGCAACGACGGGACGGTTATCCAAGTAGTCACGGTAGATAGATGTAAAATATATACACACAATTATACACTATAAACAAGAAGAGAAAGACTGAGTGAAGTGAGACATGTTATCCGAGATCCAAGTAGATGGAGGAACTTCACTTCACTTCACTTTCAGTGAGTCAACACAGGCTGAGAAACGTTGGGGTACTTGACATGACAGGCAACTTAAGAGGTCAAGTCTTATGACCTCACCCGTCGGTAAGGGAAGAGGTCCCTCTAGAAGGGTTGGGTCCCTAGTTTTCGTCCAGAGGACGTAACGTCCACCTAAGAAATGGTCGACTCGGTGGTTCTTTCGGGTAGACGGAGTAATCCTGACTGAGTTTACACAAGAAAACTACCGACTCATTAAAAGGTAACAGAGATATATGGTGTTGAAGAAATAGGTGAGTAGACAGCTACCTATAAATCCAACGAAGGTGCAGGATTGACAACATTTATCACGACGTCGCTTGTGACCCCATGGACGCAGAGAAAGTTAATACCGAAAGAGTCCCATATACGGGTCATCTCCCTAACGACCCAGTATACCATGAAGATACGGATCAAAAATTTCCTTAGAGGTATAATAAGAGGTATCACCAAGTAAAAATACAATCCTTTCTTCTTTCGTTCCCACCTATCACTACATTTATTTAAAGAGCAACTCCTCTTCTCACCCAACAGAACCCAACCCTTTCCGTCCCCTCCACCGGACTACGTAACTCTCTTATTCACACCGCTCTTATTACCTTACTCCATTGACCTTCCGGTCCTCGACACCAAGACCCCTCTCCACAATTTAAATATCGTACACTCCGACTTACCGAGGTTGACTCACACTGACATCCTGAGCCTCTCCCTTCCACCTTTGTCGACCCTAACGGAAGGAAAAGAGGACTAAATGTAAACCACTACATATTTTCTTTCCCAACAGAGAAATAAAACATCTGACATTAACACTTACCCGACCACCAATTTTATAAGACGAGTAACAAATTATAAAGTACATAGACGTCTCAATGTCTTTAGTCTCTCAGTACTTTAATCTTTCCGGACCTCTCTACCATCAGAAGGAAGGGTGATGGAGGTTTCACAGTTCCGGTCGTAATACATATACATTCCTGTAGAATCATATTTTTCAGATTGAAAAACTCCGTTAGATGAATTTACAGTTAGTGAAAACTAAATTCCATTCAATTAGTAAAATTAGATTATGGAGAGACGAATCCTTGTTTAAGAACTCAAGTCATTCTACTCCTTAAGACAGAGTTTAATGTTTACCTTTTCTATCCATGTACGAGAAATAAAATGTGAATAGGACTCAACACTGAAGAGATAGCGACCTAGAGTAATATTTTTATTCATGTCAAAAAGGGGTTAGTTTAACAGTTTCCAGTTTTGTAAACTATTTTATGACTAAATTATGTCTAAATTCCTTCATTGACGAGGATACATCAACTACTCATATATCCCTATTTCTCGTTAACCCTTTATCGAAAGTTTTCATTTTTACATGTATGGGTACCTGTGTTTAAGGTAAAGATCCACAAATAAGTCACTCAGATAATTAAGTTACAACACTTATTATACTTTCTAACCGTTGTAATATAGAAAGTTATCTTAGTACTCTATTTTATTGGGTCCATAAGTCACTTATGGTGTGTCACTAATTTATTGGTTCCGTGATCGAGAGGTACATGATTATACCTTCTTTTACTATATAACTATACACTTTTTTAGTTCCATCTGTCGTCCTACATATAATACGATCGTAGATAGAGAAAACAACCGATACTCCCCATGAGGTAAAGAAAATTCCCTAAGAACGGGTGTCGTTATCCATATTACCAGTAGAGTTAATTTAAGTAGGTAAGACCAGGCGAAATCAAGTGACTAAGGATTCTACAGTTATAAGTGAGAACGGTAGAGGACGAACTAGTGTAGGTTAAATGGAACTAAGTACCTGGAGCGTAATGTCCAAGGATACGTTATAACAAGAAACGTCGTAGTCTGAAATGAAAATGGATCTATTTGGTTCTGTTTGGATCTGTCGTGTGGATTTGGACCACTTTTTGGATCTGCCGTATAATCTTTCGTCTCTGTAATGAAACGACTGTTTCCAGACATATCAGTTTCGATACCAAAAAGGTCATCAGTACATGTCTACGACTCTCGACCTAGTATTTCGTCCGACCCGTCGGTTCTTAGCTACGAAAGTTTAAGACCCAGACATCTTTTGAGAACTCTCAGGGAGTCTAAAGTTCCTCTAGTTTGATCAATTAATATTTTCTTCAGTTGGGACTTAGAAATAACCTTCCTGACAACGATTTCGAGGTTATGAAACCGATGGACTACGGTTCTCGACTGAGTAACCCTTTCTGGGACTACGACCGATTCTAACTTCCGTTATCCTCTTGTTGAACCGTCTCTTACTCTACCAATCTATCGTAGTGGTTGAGTTCCCTGTATTTAGACTCGTTTGAGGTCCTCTACCACCTCCTGTCTCCTCGGACAGAACGATGTTAGGTACCCCGACGTTTCTCAACCTGGTACTGAATCGCTGACTTGTTGTCGTTGTAGTTTCACCTAAGTAAACATCACCAAGGGATCCTCTTTCGTTAAAGGACTCCTTAGTTCAACCAAAACCACTCTCCCTCAAATTTTTTTTTTGGTTTGAGACCACGTATGTTAAGATGTTTCTTTTCAATTATGGGATCTCTAAACGGTTTACTATCAAGGGTCCATCATTGTCCGTAATATTTCACTCGTCTGAAGGGACCACCAAGTGACCAATTCTTAGACGGACGACTACGTCTCCTGTACCCAAACTAGGGACCCAAACTAAGGTGTACGACGCCCAGTCGATTCGGTTACACAGTGTTGATGGCTCGGGTGGGGGATCTCGGGGTACGAAACGTAGTTCTCTTAGATGGTGTTACTCCTTGGACGTTTAGTGTCACTTCCCATCGGGGGTGAACGCCTTTGATCTCTTGCGGGTGTACGTCGTTGTTTCTGGGTCACGTCGGTAATTATTTCTTTAAAGATTTTTCCGTGACTCGTAAATCCTCTTTACCTCTTTCGTACATAGAAATATCTCTTTTGTTTGTATTTGAGGTGTGTCAAAAACATTTCGTTTTGAGAAGAGACTTTTAATGTCTCTGGGTCCAAGTTAGGGACTTAGTCCTTCTAGGGGACCTCCTCCCGTACCGTTGGGTGAGGTTATAGGAACGGACCTCTTATGGCACCTGTCTCCTTGGACCGTCCGATGTCAGGTATCCCAGCGTAAATCAGCCTGTACTGACTTCATTGAACCGTGTATGTCGTGTAGTGGTTTATTCAAACCCGTTGTTATCAACTTGTCTAAAAGAAAAAAGAACCACTCTACAGAGTCTCGGATAGTGTACGCTCATACATAAAGGGGTTCCCTTTTTTTGATACGTTACAGGTTTTAATCGAAAGGTGTCTTGGAATTTTTTTTTAATGTCATGTAGAATGTTTGATTACAATATGTCCTCTCATCCCTTATCGACTCGGAAGGATAAGGACGGGACCGGAGGGTAAAGATAGGACTACTAGAGAAGGTAGAACAAAATGGAATGGAAGGGGCCTTAGTAATGTATAAGAGGCAGTACTACAGATACGAATCTTTTACAACTACAGTAGTTCTCACCACTACTGGAAGGACGTTTCCAAAGGAATGGTGAGTGACGGTATTAGGATACGTACTCATGTCGTCCTCTAAGACGTAAAAGATTGGGTAGTGATAGACATTGTTCTGTCTCTCTAGTCACAGTCTAACCTCGTTCGGACTTACACTGTAGAGTGACAGTCACTCCGGACAGGAAGTCCACAGTAACACGAGAGACCTAAGACCAGAACGGAAGAGAGTCAGGAGTTTCCGATCCAAATCCTGAACCGGAATCCGGAGGGACTTCGCCAGTATCACGGCAAAGGGGGGTGAGAAGGTACAAACTAGTAGATTCAAGGATCTAAGAAATTCCGATTTTAACTTAAAACAATCTCAATTTTTGAGGTCTAGCATCTTACGGTGGGTAGAGACCGGTCAGTCATGGATGATACTTATACTGTACTGAACCGTCT
This sequence comes from Capra ibex, assembly GCA_006410555.1. NCBI lineage: Eukaryota > Metazoa > Chordata > Mammalia > Artiodactyla > Bovidae > Capra > Capra ibex. The sequence continues at coordinate 3,434,765 of SJYO01010634.1, read as the reverse complement.
CCCTGTATAAAGGGCTCCCACTTTCTATCGTCATTACCACCGGGACGACCAGTAAAAGGAGTTCTCTCAGAACAATACATGTATAAACATTTTAATCCTATCCCGAATGAGGTCAGAATCACAGGTAGACTTGTAAAATAGAGTAAGTCTTCTTAATGTTTAAGTAGATATTGCTCGAGACTTTTTATAAACAGAAGTGACTTTAAAACCTCTCCATCGTTTCACCATTTAGCGTATTGTTTTTGTCTTGAATCAATTAGGCGAAAGGATAGGTAAAGGGGGTTTCGTGGATATAGTGTCTCCTCGACGACGGTGTTATGGCGAGGAGGCGAAAAGTCAGTGAACGGAAGAGAGAGTGAACAGATGACACAGAAAGGTGAAGGAGAGGGAAGGAAATGGAAAATTTCTTACTTATATCCCCTTAAAGGACCGTCAGGTCACCATTCCTGAGGCATGAAAGTGTCGTTTCCCGGGTTCAAGTTACGGACCAGTACCTTGATTCTAGGGTGTTCTGGGGTGTTCGGTGTACCTCACCGGTTTTTTTCTAATTATATTTAGTGAAATCGAAAAGGAGGTCGAGAAGAAAGATCGGGAATAGTGGGTAAGAGGGTGAGGGAAGGGGGTGAAGGGGACAGATGCACCTTCGACCCCTTCTTATCTTTTCTCTTCTATCAAGAATGTACAATGTGAAAAGAAGAGAATATATGTATATTATGTGTATTGTGTACATATACAATACCATGTATAAATTAACACGAAGTACGAATCAGCGAGTCAGCACAGACTGACAAACACTGTGATACCTGACATCGGGTGAACCGAGGAGACAGGTACCCTAAGAGGTACCGTTTTTATGACCTTACCCACCGGTAAGAGAAGAAGTCCCTTAGAAGGACTGGGTCCTTAGTTTGGACCCAGAGGACGTAACGTCCGTCTACGAAATAGTAGACTCGGTGGTACCTTCGGGTGTATAAATTATACACATAATATATTATACTGTATAATGTGTATATATCAATATATAATTATATTACAATAGACCTGACAGGTCGTCTTGGAGTAATATTGTATGTATGGAACGGTAGACAGGACATTCTGACGATTGAATTACGGGGTTAGTTCATAAAAGCCTATAAGGTCATTGATCAAGAGAAAAGTCTCAAGTACGGGAAGTGAGTCAAAGTACCACATCGTTTACCATAAGATCCCTCAGAGAGGTTTCTAACATATTAATTCGACTCACACCAATTTTGTTTACCTACTTTATGGGTCCATAATCAGTAGAGATATTTATTTCAACTTGTAGACAGACAGAAGGAGACCAGTCTACCGGACTCGAGTGCACCCTTCTGGGAGACTACAAAATAAACACGAGTCGTTCTATTCCTTTCGTAACTCATCCTTGATCCAGTCGACGGAAGGTAACGAATAGTGTCAGTAGTTTCGTCTAAAGAGTCCGAAGTTTCAGAGTACAGAAAATTTGCCTAAGACACAAGAGAAAAGAAGACATGTTTGGTCTTTCCATAAATGATCAGTAGAGTGACAGTTCGGTCAAATATGTAGTATGACACACACACACACACACACACACACACACATCCGAACACACTAAAAAGAGTTGAAGAAAAAACCGAACGTATAGACTAATAAATGACCTTCTTACAAAACATACATTCGATACGTTTTTGTGTAATAGATCCGACTCATATTCTAAAATCTTAGTTTTCATTCTTGAAGAAGTCTCTCTTTGTTTTGAACTTTTTCTTATCTTTTACAGTCGTATATGAAGGACTAGAAGGACGACGAACTAGAACCAGTCTCACTTTATTCCTAAGCCACCACTCCTGGCATAGGACAACGGTACCTTTACTAACATGACAGTGTTTAAATCATGATACTGAAGTACCACTTTTCCTTGTCTACCAGTCCCTCTCTTAATTCCGGCTCCCAATCTTTTTAACAAACCCCTAGAATCTAGGAAAAACCCTCATCCACCCACGTATTTATTATTCGTTTTTGATAAAGGGTGACATCAAAATGTTTTCGGTGACTCGTTCTTTCTCGAATCCGTCCATCTTGGTGTTTCAAGTAAAGAAGGTTACCCTCTTTTTGTAAAATTACATTCTACTTCGTGTCCAGTCTTGTGTTATGTTGAATATCATAACGGTTTGACAGAGAGATAGGAAGTGGTCAGAGAATGGACTGATGATGACTTCAATCATGAGAGACCTCGGGAACCCCGGTCGTCATTCCGGGTACAACCGGTGTAAAAAAAGTGTGACAGGGTAAAAATCCATACAGACCGAAGTCACAACCAAACTAAGACCGTAGGGTTCAGTATGTAAAGGTTGTCAGAGTTTGTGCGTTCGAACTTATCAACCCGATCCTCGCAACTCCGGACGATATCACCATATACATCGAACAAACAGAATGGGGACTCACCAGTGTCCAGGTCTGGATTAAGAGGTCGGTACAACCGTGAGACCTGTTATTAGAGGTGACTATCCTACCGTGTCGGTTCCACAGGGGTCGTCGAGTTTTTGACTGGTTTTCGTCATTGTGAATCCCGAAGGGTTCACCGAGTCAACATCTCTTAGGTGGACGGTTACGTCCTCCACGTTCTCTACAAAGTTAGGGACCCAGTCCTTTTAGGGAACCTCTTCCTGTACCGTTGGGTGAGGTCATAAGAACAGACCTTTTAAGGTACCTGTCTCCTCAGACCGCCCGATATCAGACACCCCAGTGTCTCAGTCTGTGCTGACTCGTACGCACGTGTACGCGATTGTAAATCTTGACAGTCGGACCACAAAAGACAATACTATAATAAGAAAATTTCCTGTTACTTTAAGAGGTTCGAATATTTACGGTGATTTTAGTGAGTAGGAATCTTTAAGTGAAAAATTAAGTATATTTAGAATTAATGCAACTCAACCAAGTAACACGAAAAGTCTAAACGAGATAGGAAGATGAAAAGACAGATAAGGAAGATGATTAAAAACTCTCAAAATATAACTTTGAGGCTGATTTTTAGAATTAAATAGATGAATTTTCTATTACCATTATATATCACCTTGATATACATTGGGACAAGACATAAAAAAATTCAGAGGACATGTAACACGCTAGTATTAAATTTCTTATTTTTCCTTCTTTATGTGAAAAATAAACCTCATTTCTGTTGTTCCCTGAAGGGTCCACTACGTTACCATTTCTTAGACGGATGGTTTCGTCCTGTACGTTCTCTATGCTAAGTCAGGGACCCACCCCTTCTAAGGGGACCTCATCCTATACCGTTGGGTGAGGCCATATGAACGGATTTTTAGGGTACCTGTCTCCTGGGACTTCCCCAAGTTAGGTACACCAGAGTTTCGTAGTCTGTACTGACTCGTTGACTCGTGTGTGTGTGTTCCGTTGTTCTCTTTAAAAGGGTAGTTGTAGTAAGACCCTTACTAATCGTTCATTTAATTGATTCTCTTTGATTGTAGTCAATCGTCGATCATGTACGGTCGAATTCACGAATTTTAAGAAAACTCAACAAAACTTTATTGTTTCCTTTATTGCAAAGGAAGGAACCTCTTCCTTTACCGTTGGGTGAGGTCATAAGAACGGACCTCTTAGGGTACCTACCTCCTCGACCCACCCGATGTCAGGTGTTCAGTGTCTCAGCCTGTGCTGACTCGTTGAAGTGAATTCAAATGTCTTCTCAACATCTATATCAGTCTCTCAAGTGTCTATGAGAAGTCGATCGAAGGGAATTACAATTGTACAATATATTAGTATCAATATGTGACACTTCAACTGTAACCATGTAATGATAATTGATTTGATGATCGATTTAAGACTAAAGTGTCCAAAAATTACAGGAAATTAATTACAAAAATTAATTACAGGAAAAAACAAAAGTTCTGGGTCAGGTACAATGTGAATCAGTAACGTAGATTCAAGGGAATTTAGACACTATTAAAGAGTCAGAAAGGAACAAAAAATACTGGAACTGTTAAACTCTCTGATGACTGACTAATTCATATAATATCTTATAAGGATTTGACTCTAGAAAGACTACGGAAGAGTACTGATTTGAATTGGGTAAAACCCCTTTACTATAGTGTCTTACTACACGGGAAGACTAATGTAGTACAGTCCTCATGTACCATAGTTGTACTGAAAACTGACTACTACAATTGAAACTAGTGTAATAATTCGACCCCGGACGGTAAAAGACATGACATTTCAATAACAAAAAGGAAAAGGTATGAGACAAACGATCTTTTTCAGTTAATCAGGTCAGGTATGAGTTTCTTTTACCTTAATCCGAAGTGAAAAATCTTCCGACTAATAATTTCTTAAACACTTGTTTACGTATTTGGTGGTGTTAATAATTAAAAGAGAGGAGAAAAAAAAAAAAAAACCACTCTATGAAACTTTGACACGTTTACAAGACAAAGAAGAATCAAAGTAGATGATTAAAATCCCCTAGAACGTCGTCACCATGAGATTACCACTAAAAGTTAAAAGGATTAAGGAAGATATAACAATAAACCTTAAGAGGTCATTGTTTCCAAACAGGGGAGCGGATTAAATAAATAAACAAAGTGATTAAATATCGATATATATGAGTATCTATAGACAAAATAAGAAAGTTAATTTTAAGTCATGATATTAATAAATAAAACAAGTCTAACAAGGGTAAAACCGGTACTCAGGACACAGGAAAACTAGACAGGGCATGTCATTTCTTAATTTTTTCGTCCGGTCTCGACGACAGAAATCTTCCCGGACAAACATCCCAACGGGAACCGACCGTACACACTTGAACAGAACACTTTTAAGGGGTGTGACTGCACTTTTTAAGATATATGACCATTCGAAACAACGAGTGTATTCTGTGACTCAGGGATAAAGGAAGACTCTCGGACCCTAAAACCAGCTACGGTCGGTCTCGTACGGATGTACTGAGCAGGGGTCATTTTGGGGATTTGACACTCAGAATTCACTCGGAAGGGTTTTCGTTGTAACATGTGCACGGTGACGCAAAAGTGACGAGTGTTCCCCTTGTGTGGATCACACAGAAGAGGACCTGGTCTTCCCCTTTCATATTTTTCGGGCACACACCGAAAGAGACCTGAGACTAGTCACACGGAAAAGGGGAATTCGTAGACGATACATTGGAATGAAACAGTGACATTATTTAAAATCGGTAATCACGTACCATACGACTTAGGATACTTCAGGAAGATCGTATGGTGTCTTCCGCACTCTCCAAAACCTACGGGGGTTCTGGAATAGGAATTCGTTTTACGGAATAGGGAAAAAAAAGATTGTGAAAGAAATTCCGTGATGTACTTCGACATCATAAAAGGAACAGGTTCTGTATCTTAGTTGGTAAAGAAGTCTCAAAACAAAGAAATAACCTCTTACTATTATTAGAACCAAAGATGGTTCTAGACCCATGAGTAGCGATTACCCCACGGTAACGAAGATCCGGGAACCTCGTCTGTCTTTCCCTTTACATACGTACAAACGATTGAGTATACATGTGTGTTTACATATAAATAAAGATATAGAAAGACGGACACATACGTGTACATTTAATATGTACATCTTAGTTAAAAGCAGATCTTGATATCCAAAGTAAGATCGAAAGAGACGAATAAACATTGAAGAAACAAACTGTCCCTCTTTGGACCGAAATTAATCGATGTCAAATAAAGGAATGAACTAGTTGCAATCATATACACGGGTCGTCAAAGTCTTAACGATTGAATGTGGAGACACTCTTTAAATGGTTACCTTTATTCCTTAAGTACATGTCAACGTAAATGAAATCGGAACACTATCGGTCAGTCTTGTGTAAAGGTTTTAATGAAACCAGTCGAGTAAAAGAGGGTAGGTAAAGTCAATCTAATACAGTACATAAACATTATGTCAACCTAAACTATCAGACCAAGTGTAGGACCCTGGGAGAGGAGGAATGGTGGCGGGGGGGGTCGTGGTGGGCCCAACTAAAACGTTTAAACGTATGTAACTTAGAGTGAGAATCTAAATGTCAGAAGAATCTGATACACATTGTAAGACACCCACAACTGTTTGCGTATCCTAGTGCATAGGCGGTGACCCACTAAAGGTTGTGGCTTCTACGCGAGACACGGTCGGGGAAATGTGAGTTAGAGAAGGGTCGAGGACCGTCGGTTACTAGACATCAAAGATAGACATGTCAAAACGGAAAACGTCTTACGGTCACTTTATCTTGGTATGTCGTCCATCAGAAACTCCAGACCGAAGAAAGAGTATTGTTTACATAAATTCTAACTAGTTACAATTCTCAAGTAAAACATTCTTAACGACTCATTGTAAGATAACATACCTACATAATATTAAACACATAGACAAATGGAGACTCCGGTAGAGTCAACGTAGGTCAAAATCACTAATACTTATCTCGATGATATTTATAAGTGATGTCTGGGACCACCACGTCTCCAATTTCGCAGACGTACGTTACACCCTCTGGACCCAAGCTAGGGACTCAGCCCTTCTAGGGGACCTCTTCCTTTACCGTTGGGTGAGGTCATAAGAACGGACCTCTTAGGGTACCTGTCTCCTCGAACCACCCGATGTCAGGTGCCCAACGTTTCTGAGCCTGTACTGACTCGCTGAAGTGAAAGTGAGATGTCTGGGGATATACAAGTTCCAAAAGTCAAGTGAAAACATTAATGGATCTTAACCCTAGCGACCCGGTATAATTTGGCGTACAAAAAGAAACAGTTCTTTGACGGTTTGATCATGGTAAAACATAAAGATGGTCGTCACTGATTCTCACGAACAACGTGGTGTAAAATGGGTCGTAAACCTTGGCGACTCAATTTAAAAAAAATTTGCAAGATCATCCACTTATCTCCATAGAATGACACTAAAAGTAAGAGTAAAAGGACTACTAATCACTGAAACCCGTAGAAAAGTATATAAATATAACGGTAAACATATTAAAGGGACCTTTTCATCGAAAGACCCCCCAACAAAAGAACAACTTAATGTTGTCAAAAAATATAAGTCTGAAATTCAGGAAATAAACTGTACACTAAACGTTTATAAAAGAGGTCGAGATATCGAACAGAACAGTAAGAATTGGTACCAACAAAAGAACAAACAAACAAACGTTTCGAATTTGTGACATTAAAACTATTCAGGTCAAATAGTTAAAAAAGAAAAACACCTAATACGAAAACAACAATATAGATTTTGAATAGTGATTTAGGTTCTACTACTTTTAAAGATATAAAAAGAAGATCTTTGAACAAAAAAGATAAAATGTAACCCCATATACCAGGTAAAACTCAATTAAAAACGTATTCCATAGTGCAGATACTGTACCAAGAAAAAAGGGGGAAATAAAGAAAACGTATACATACAACTCAACGAAGTCGTGGTAAATAATGTTTCTCATACGAAAGAGGTAACTTCACGAAAACGTATAACAATTTTTAGTCAACTAGTAAAGACCGGAGAAGACAAGGCAACTAGATACACACATAGGAAAACGGTCAAGGTGTGTCAGAACTAATGAGATCGAAATACCATTTAATATTTAACTATATATATATTCACGTATATATGTTACATATTATAGGTAATATCACTTATCACTTCAGTGAGTCAGCACAGACTGAGAAACGCTGGGGTATCTGACATCGGACGGTCCGAGGAGTTAGGTACCCTAAAAGGTCCGTTCTTAGGACCTCACCCAACGGTAAAGGAAGAGGTCCCCTAGAAGGGCTGGGTCCTTAGTTTGGGTCCAGAGTGTGTAACATCCGTCTGAGGAATGGAAGACTCGGTGGTCCCTTCAGGATGGACAATATATATAATATTATATATATAATGGGACAAATTAATATTGTAGACTCAGATGAATACTACTAACAAAACAGATAAGTCCGGTAGTAAGATAACATAATTTACGTAATAGGGGGTTTAAAGTTTGTATAGATCCTCAAGTTCCTCTTAAAAATTTACAACACAAATATAAAATACTAGTAGATTCTCATAAGAGTCAGAACAGTATATAATCATGAGTACAAACAAAGACCCACTCAAACGTGATTACTTATGGATTTCATTGTCGTATATTATAATTTACTCACCTTTTCGTACAGTTTAAGGACAATTAAACATAGAGAATTTCACTATCATTAACAAGACGTATATAATGACATCAGTATAACTAATTAAAATAGTCAATACATCTGTTTTGATTCTAAAACAGCACTATTGTAATTAACCTTTCCATAAAAGTGTCTTTTCATGAAACCGAATACAATTATCAAACTTTGAAACTAACCTGTACTACTTTTACTGTATCACGGTTGATTACTCATCGGTGATTGGATTATACATTTGAATAAACGTAGTCCACTTCCTATTTACTACAGTACGATTAATATGTTTTCGTTACGAAAATCGTCAAAATTGTCTCCTCATTCTCTTAATTTATTAGCTGTGTATTGTCAAAGTATGACGTCTATCAATATAAGGAGACTATGTCAAAAGCAGTCGAGTCAGAAGTGTCTAATAACCGTCTTCACACTATCATGTTTGAATTTTTGTTTAAAACATGATAAACCTCAATTTTTGTTAAAGTAACAAATCTTACTTTCCGTTATTGTTATTGTTGTCGGGTTTAAAATCAGTCAGTCAGAGTTTTCATTTAATTCAGTCGTTCGTTTTCCTTAAGAGGAACGGAAGAGGTAGAATAAACCTTAACCGTGGGTTTGGGAAACTTGTCTCCGTCGGAATGCTACATGAATTCCTCCGTTCAACCACTAGATATTCCGTGGTCCCGTGAACCGTTTCCTTTATTAATCCGGAACTTTAGGTAGATCTCCTTCTTCGAGGAATAGATTAACTGTGTCTCCACAGTTTGCCCCGTTACCGTTGAGATGAACTTCTTAGGAAAAGAAACGGTCAAGACAACATAGTCAGTCCTATGTATAACGTTTAGTGTCTTATTCACTGTTTCTGACCGAATTCGTTAATTGTGTAAATAGACCTCCACCAAGGTCCAAACCCTTCGACGAGTTAATTTTTTTTTTTTATATATATATATATATATATATACAGAAAGATGAGACTGTAGGAACTCACAACTTACAAGTAGGAGTCTAAAAGTAGAGTACCATTGTTTTAACGACGACGTCGAGGTTGTAGTGTAAAAGTATGTCAACATAACTTGAGGGTAGAGATAAAAATAGTCTTTATCTTTAGTAAGGGTCCTCATTTAACGAGGAGGGTGGGGTCGGATTAAAGGGAGTACATAGTAACCGGTCTTGACCCAGTGTATCGGTGTGATCGAAGGTTCTCTCGACCCTTACTGTTAGATTTTTTCCTTCTTCTCTTAACCGTTTGTCGTCACAGACGGTGTGTGTACTTTCCTTTTCATAGAAAGGATGGTAGACAAAGTTTCCGTTGGAGGTTCAGACTACTCGAAATTTTTTTCCCAGAGTTGGTGAGAAAAGAAATTGAGACCTTAAAGAAAGAATTTGTTGAAACGTTAGAGATATAATAGTGTGAGTAAGACTGATTAATCTTTCTTCTATTTAAGTCAATCACAATCAACGAGTAACATGGGTCGAGAAAAGTTGAGGTACTTGATATCAGACAGGTCCCCTAAGAGATCCGTTCTTATGACCTCACCCAACGGTAAGGGAAGAGGTCCCCTGGAAGAACTGGATCCCTAGTTTGGGTCCAGAGGACGTGACGTCCGTCCAAGACTATCAAACTATATTTGTATATCTTATTAAAATCATTAAACTTACAGAATAGTGAAATTTACTATGGAAAAGTCACTCCTGACCCGATCGGTCTCCGATTCTCGATTAGGAGGCCTCCTCCTAAATTACTTACTTGTGATTCGTGGACCCTATTCACATCAGAAACATGGGTCACCGAAATGGTTCGAAGAATTCTTACAAAAAAGACAGGAGGGGGACGTCAGGACAAATTCCACGAGTAGAAAATACAGACATCCCACCTCCTCACCAATTAGTTCCCTCGTTGATGTCCTTTGAAGGGAGTAGGTGTGTTAAGGCTTCAGTCCCGGTCTACGTACGGTCAAGGGGCCCCCTGACTCCTACCCGTAGGAAAGTGGTCTATGACTTCACAGGAGGCCCGTCTTCCTTATTCATTGTCTTGTCGAGGAACTCTCAGGGGACTTACTGTCGAACAAGTAGGTAGGGAGAGGGGACGGTGAAGACTCATCGAGAAAAATACACCGTGACGGGATCACCTCTGTCGAGAGAGACGTGGGGTTTGTTCTGGAGAACGGACAGAAGGGAATCTCATCCTGACTGTCTCTACTATCCTTCATACTCCCGACCGCCCCACCCCGCCCCCCCGACACACCTTCCATCTGTGTCTGTAGTCACCGGGGACGTTTCTTCCATAGGGTGAGTGGTACTCAGAACAACCTCGTGAGTTCCCAGGACAGAAATTGTACTGGAATCTTGGTTTTGAATGAGAATGAAACGGGGTCACAGAAAGGGATACTATTCAGTATTCTTGAGTCAGTCTGAAAATTCGTGTTCTTACTGAAATGATGTCATACCCTGGTAATTCGGTTCTGATAAATGTTTTATGGTTTAAAATGGATATGTCGTATCTTTTGACTCGAGTGAAACGAGGAGTTGAGGGGATGGTCCGGTGACCCCGGGATGAATAGTCCCGAATCACTGACCCTTATTTTGTTTCTTTCCGTGCAGGATTATGACTCATTCCGTTTCCAGAAATACTGACCTGAGACGTCGAAAATATAAATCTAAATTTTATCATACGGTTAGTAGGAACTTCAGACTTAAGGAGTTAAGACGAAGAAAGAATTCGGTTTCACTAAAAACATCGGTCGTCGGAGTTCATCCTGTGACCTTAAACCTTAGTTCCGAGACTAGAATGAATGATCGACATTGGAACTCCTTCAGTGAATTTGAGGGACTCGGAACGAAAGAAAGGAGTATACTTTTTAGGTATTGTCTTCGATGTTTTCGAATCAAGTGTTGTAGTAAATAATGTTCTTAGTTTATCTTACTATGTGTGTTTTCGTGACACTCGACATTTACCAAGGTGTGTACATTTGTTAATAACCAAGAAGTATTTTTTGACTACTCAACACGAGACGAGAAGGGAACATCTTGGGATCCCAAGAGACGAGTAAAAGAGAGAGAGAAAGACCAGTAGTCGAAAGTAAGACGAACTAAGTAGGAAGGGTAGTAGAGGGAAGGGGCTGAACACTTTGTGTGTGTGTTTGGGATATTAACAAAGTGGGTAATAAGTTTAAGGACAGTTAGTTAAATAATAAGTAACGTATAAATGTGAAGGTTTTATTGACGTAAATATACATTAAACGAGAACGGATGTGTTTTTCACCCATGTCAATCTATACCGTAAATCCCGCTACACAGTCCATCCAAAGTTAAGTCCTATGTCTTTGTTGTCCATCAAGTTCGTCTTTCCCTAATTTTTGTTTCCTGATTCACGAATGTTTTAAGTGACCCTCACGATTTCTTCGACTTCAATCCCCGGTAGCGTACTGAGGTCTAAAGTTCCCGTGTGATACTGTCGACATCAGGTGTCCTTCGACAGTTTGACGGGGAGTTGTGTGAACTGAAACCACTGTTCTTAAACGCCTGATGACTTACACCCAAGTCTGAAGTTTGTGTGTAGTTGAGACAGTGAATCATCGTTCTTGTCATTATTCTGCCGAAAGTGTAGTGAACACGGAAGGTTTAGGGTGTTTCCTGTAGGGGGACTATCTTACATTAACATAGGTCTTCAGCATAACGTTCCCTCGGATTCTTTACAATATAGAAAGAAAGGTCCGGGATTTTAAGTCCTTGGATGTATCTCCCGAACCTCCTGCCTAGAGATGGAGGTCGACCGTTATTTGACAGGGCCCCTCACTGAGATGAGGAAGGTCTTACTTGTTATGTTGGTACCAGATTTCTCTAGAACTGTCCTCTCCCCTTCTTTTCCACGTGTCTAGAATATTGTCCGAAATGTTTATGGACAAACCTAAATAAACCCCGTTGGGAAAAGAAGTAAAAATTTTGTAAGTTGAGTCATGTCAAGTCAGAGAGTCAGTACAGACTGAGAAACACTGGGGTATTTGGTGTCGTAAGGTCCGGAGGGACAGGTAGTGGTTGAGGGTCTCAGGTGGGTTTGGATATAGGTAACACAGTTACTACGGTAGGTTGTAGAGTAGGAGACTGTAGGGGAAGAGGAGGACGGGAGTTAGAAAGGGTTGTAGTCCCAGAAAAGTTTACTCAATCGAGAGACGTAGTCCACCGGTTTCATAACCTCAAAGGCAAAGTTGTAGTCAGGGAGGTTACGTGTGGGTCCTGACTAGAGGAAATCCTACTTGACCAACCTAGAGGAACGTCAGGTTCCCTGAGAGTTCTCAGAAGAGGTTGTGGTGTCAAGTTTTCGTAGTTAAGAAACCGTGAGTCGAAAGAAATATCAGGTTGACACTGTAGGTATGTACTGGTGACCTCTTTTGTATCGGAACTGATCTGCCTGGAAACAACCGTTTCATTACAGAGACGAAAACTTATACAACAGATCCAACCAGTATTGAAAGGAAGATTCCTCGTTCACAGAAAATTAAAGTACCGACGTCAGTGATAGACGTCACTAAAACCTCGGGTCTTTTTATTTCAATCGGTGATAAAGGTGACAAAGGGGTGGATAAAGGACACTTCACTACCCTGGCCTACGGTACTAGAAACAAAAGACTTACAACTCGAAATTCGGTTGAAAAAGTGAGAGGAGAAAGTGAAAGTAGTTCTCCGAGAAATCAAGGAGAAGTGAAAGACGGTATTCCCACCACAGCAGACGTATAGACTCCAATAACTCTAAAGAGGGTCGTTAGAACTAAGGTCGAACACGAAGAAGGTCGGGTCGTAAAGAATACTACATGAGACGTATATTCAATTTATTCGTCCCACTGTTATATGTCGAAACTGCATGAGGAAAAGGATAAACCTTGGTCAGACAACAAGGTACAGGTCAAGATTGACAACGAAGGACTGGACGTATATCCAAAGAGTTCTCCGTCCAGTCCACCAGACCATAAGGGTAGAGAAAGTCTTAAAAGGTGTCAACTATAGGTGTGTCAGTTTCCGAAACCGTATCAGTTATTTCGTCCAGTGTCGTTTGTGGGAGAAGGTTGTTGTGTTCTCTTCTGAGAAGCGTACCTGTAGTGGTCTACCAGTTGTGGCTATAGTTTAACTAATATAGGAAACGTCGGTTTCTACCTCTTCGAGATATGTCAGTCGTTTTTGTTCTGGTTCTCGTGTGACACCGAGTCTAGTACTTGAGGAATAACGGTTTAAGTCTGAATTTAATTTCTTTCACCCCTTTTGGTGATCTGGTAAGTCCATACTGGATTTAGTTTAGGGAATACTAATATGTCATCTCCACTCTTTATCTAAATTCCCTGATCTAGACTATCTGTCTCACGGACTACTTGATACCTGCCTCCAAGTACTGTAACATATCCTCTGTTCCTCGTTCTGGTAGGGGGGTTTTTTTCTTTACGTTTTTTCGTTTTACCGACAGGCTCCTCCGGAATGTTTATTGACTTTTCTTCTCTTCGTTTTTCGTTTCCTCTTTTCCTTTATATATTCGTAGATTTACGTCTCAAGGTTTCTTATCGTTCCTCTCTATTCTTTCGGAAGAAGTCGCTAGTTACGTTTCTTTATTTCCTTTTGTTATCTTACCCTTTCTGATCTCTAGAGAAGTTCTTTTAATCTCTATGATTCCCTTGTAAAGTACGTTTCTACCCGAGTCATTTCCTGTCTTTACCATAACTGGATTGTCTTCGTCTTCTATAATTCTTCTCCACCGTTCTTATGTGTCTTCTTGACATGTTTTTTCTAGAAGTCAAGTCAAGTCAGTGAGTCAGCACAGGTTGAGAAACGTTGGGGTACTCAGTGTCGTGTGATCCGGAGGGACAGGTAGTGGTTGAGGACCTCAAGTGAGTCTGAGTGCAGGTAGCTCAGTCACTGCGGTAGGTCGGTAGAGTAGGAACCAGCAGGGGAAGAGGAAGACGGGGGTTAGGGAGGGTCGTAGTCTCAGAAAAGGTCACTCAGTTGAGAAGTGTACTCCACCGGTTTCATGACCTCAAAATCGAAATCGTAGTAAGGAAGGTCTCTTTAGGGTCCCGACTAGAGGAAGTCTTACCTGACCAACCTAGAGGAACGTCAGGTTCCCTGAGAGTTCTCAGAAGAGGTTGTGGTGACAAGTTTTCGTAGTTAAGAAGTCAAGAGTCGAAAGAAGTGTCAGGTTGAAAGTGTAGGTATGTACTGGTGTCCTTTTTGGTATCGGAACTGATCTGCCTGGAAACAACCGTTTCATTACAGAGACGAAACGTTATACGATAGATCCAACCAGTATTGAAAAGAAGGTTCCTCGTTCGCAGAAAATTAAAGTACCGACGTCAGTGGTAGACGTCACTAAAACCTCGGGTGTTTTTATTTCAGACTGTGACAAGGGTGGCAAAGGGGTAGATAAAGGGTACTTCACTACCCTGGCCTACGGTACTAGAAGCAAAAGACTTACAACTCGAAATTCGGTTGAAAAAATGAGAGGTGAAAGTAAAAGTAGTTCCCTGAAAAATCAAGGAGGAGTGAAAGACGGTATTCCCACCACAGTAGACGTATAGACTCCAATAACTATAAAGAGGGTCGTTAGAACTAAGGTCGAACACGAAGTAGGTCGGNCGTTAGAACTAAGGTCGAACACAAAGAAGGTCAGGTCGCAAAGAGTACTATATGAGACGTATATTCAATTTATTCGTACCACTGTTATATGTCGGAACTACATGAGGAAAAGGATAAACCTTGGTCAGACAACAAGGTACAGGTCAAGATCGACAACGAAGGACTGGACGTATGTATAAAGAGTTCTTCGTCCAGTCCAGGTCTATTAGTGTTTTTACACTAATGAGTGTGAGTGGATCTCAGTCTGTAGGACCTTACACTTCGGTTCACCCGGAATCCTTCGTAGTGATACTTGTTTCGATCACCTCCACTACTTTAAGGTCAACTCGATCAAGTTTAGGATTTTCTACCACGACACTTTCACGACGTGAGTTATACAGTCGTTTAAACCTTTTGAGTCGTCACCGGTGTCCAGATCTTTTCCAGTCAAAAGTAAAGTTAGGGTTTCAATTACGGTTTCTTACGAGTTTGATGGTGTGTTAACGTGAGTAGAGTGTACGATCATTTCATTACGAGTTTTAAGAGGTTCGGTCCGGAGTCGTTATACACTTGGCACTTGAAGGTCTACAAGTTCGACCAAAAGCTTTTCCGTCTCCTTGGTCTCTAGTTTAACGGTTGTAGGTGACCTAGTACCTTTTTCGTTCTCTCAAGGTCTTTTTGTAGATAAAGACGAAATAACTGATACGGTTTCGGAAACTGACACACCTAGGTTGAGTCTCATCCTTAATTTTAAATTGATGTCTCACCTCGGTCGGTATTCGTGTTTTACAGGGTGTGAATACTTTAGAACGATACATCGTCTGACACTGCCAGTAACCCCACATTGTCACTTGTTCTGTCTTCGACAAGGACAAGAATCCCTTCAAACCCCGTTCAACCTATTATCTTCGTAGTCTTACTGATGGGTCCAAGTTTCGGATGGAGGGGGTGGATAATCGACACACTTGAACCCGGCCAATGAACAGATTCAGAGTCAATGGAGTGGACATTCCATATTAGTTTCTTGGATGAATTGACTCTAAGACACTTTTAATTCACCATATTACTTACGTCTCACGATTCGCATGACAGACCATGTACCATCCCAGACTTATTTGTAACCACTTCTTCCACTCGTTTAGTTTTCCGTCAGTGTTACGGCCTGTGTCACTATTACGACACTATGTTCTCTTTGTCGTGAACACTCCTCTCCGCAAGTGAGTGTGGACACCCCGAGTGTCTTCCGAGACCTCCATCTAATTCTTCTAAGTTCAAACGTATATGACCGACTCGCTCTCGTATGATGTAAACTTCGGATTTTCTTCAAGGCATACCGACCTCATTTCTCTATCCCACACCTCTCCCCCGTTAATCCTCGACCTAGGACTCTCCTGAACAATCTACGAATTCTCAAACCTATCATAAGACTCCCGGAACCCTTCGGTGACTTCTTCAGTTTCGATCTCTCACTATGCCAAACTAAATATAAAATCTCTTTATAGGGAAACTGACCTTATACTTTCTACCGAATCCCTTTCCTTTCTAACGACCGTCCTTCAGGTCGGTCTTAAGAAACCATTAATTTCTCTTCCTCTCTCTTTCCACCGGACTTCGACTTTTTATCGTCTTTCTAGTTCTTTTTACCTTGTTAAGACCTCTATAAATCTTTCATTAACCGACCTTTCATTCTATACGTCAAAAAAAGGGACATAAAAGGAAACAGAACGAAATAAGTAAAGAAACAAGTAAATTTAACTCTTTGTTCCCGAAGGGACCACTAGGTCACCGATTCTGACTCACGAGGGTTTCGTCCCTCGGGTCTAAGTTAGGGACCAGTTCCTTGATCTAGGGTATGTGGTGTTGGTGTTTTAGGGTGTACGGCGTCGTTTGTCACTTCTACGGTACACGGCGTCGAGTCTGGCCCGCGTCGGTTTAGTTTTTTTAGTTTAACCCTTTGTTTTTAAGAGATCGTTTGAATAAAAGAATCTATTGTCTAGTCACGACATTGTCACCAGAGGTACACGTCTATTGGGTACGGTCAATAAATTGTATCCTCTGTAATCATAACTTTTAAATCGCGTACCTTTTTTTTCCACCTCACCCCGGACATAAACGTAAACCGAAAACGAAACTACCGGGAGTTTAAGACGTCGTGTCAAATCACTAGTGGTAGGTAAGAGAACAATCCTATCAGAAAAAAGAAAAAAAAATTCGTTTAATATTTCCCCTTAAGGGACCGCCACGTCACCAATTCCGAGGCACGAAAGTGACGGTTCCCGGTCTAAGTCGGGGACCAGTCCCTTGATTCTAGGGTGTTCAGTGTACCATGTAGGTTTTATTATTATTATTACTCTATATTAACTGTATATTGTAATTTAATGCCTAAAGGGACCACCAGGTCACCAATCCCGAAACACGAAGGTGACGTCCCCCGCGTTCAAACTAGGGACCAACCCCTTGATTCTAGGACATTTTTGTTGTCGTCTGGTTTTTTTGTGTAACATCAGTAAAGTCGACATGTTGTATTACTAAACTAATATACATACATAACGTCTTACTAGTGTCATTCAGATCAATTGTAGACAGGGGTATGTATCAATGTTTTAAAAAAAAGAAAACTACTCTTGACAACTCTACATGAGAGGGTCGTCGAAAGTTTATACGTTATGTAATAACAATTGATATCAATGGTACGATAAGCAGTGTAGGGTCCTATTAGAAATTAGACTTGATGTAGAGGTCTCGGTAGTGTCTCCATTATTTTTCATAGCACGGTGTGGTAGAAACCGTAAGGAGCAGATCAAGAATGTGGACAAAAAGGACCCCCTCAAATTAAAACCCCACAAACCCTATAATCTTCACCTTGAAGGTGAACAAAAGAAATAGAGGATTTAAACTCTTTACTACCCTGACTTTAAGACCCAAGATAGACTGAATTGGTTTAACACTCCATAACTACATTACCTTTTTTATAAAACATAAAATTCAGGAGAGAGGAAATAAATTACGAGGGAACTCGGTTTACACCAAAGGTAAACCCACTGAATTTCCTCCCTCCGTCTCTATCAGAGTCTACAGTAAAGTCCCTTAATAAAATGAAGCATTAGTTAATATGAAGAACGATTCAGACAATCTTGACTAAAAGGATGGAGGGTAAAGAGAACCCTTTTGAAATATTATTCATCACTTTAGAAACCAGAGTTCTACTTTCGTCACTGAGCAAGCACGGGGAGTGGGGTAGTAGACTTTCTTCGGTACTGTTTACTTCGTCGTTTAAAGACTTGATCAACTTCTTTATAAAAATAAAAATTACCATACGTTACGAATCACCAATATTTCTGGGTACATATAAAAAAAAGAAAGTGACACCACGGTCTTCTTAACCATACAAATATTAACTATTAGTCCAAAATTTTAAACCGTTATAGAAAACAAAAACTTTGCACTAATCTTAATCTCTTTAAAGTTCAGACTCATTCTCAGACCCCTAAATCTCGACCCTTTCCCCCTAGAATTAAAAATCCTATAAAAAGTGGGGTCTCTGTGTTTTTATAAACGAACATTCCTTTTACTCTCTTATTTTGGTCAGTGAAATCGACATAGGGGCTTCTACTAATAAAACTTCTCTTCACCTCTTTCGTCTCTCTTGATATGTTTACATCTCTTCACTTCTCTTAGGGTTCCTAAGTACCCAAAAAGTCTTATTATAAAAAAAGAGTATTAGTATAAAAATGGTTCTTTGTACTTCATTTATAAGTTATAGACTGTGCTAGGGTCCTTGATCCCTCGATGTAAACACACACACTGAAACACGTGAAGACTATTTCCTACTAAGGATTATACTCCTTGGGTCGAAGTATTTGTACCTTAACAAAATGGGACTGAACACTACATTCACACATTTTCGTTTTTCACAATCAGTACAGGTTGAGAAACTCTGGGGTACCTGACATCGGACGGAGACAGGTACATTAAGAGATCCGTTTTTATGATCTCACCCAACGGTAAGGAAATGAGATCCTAGAAAGGTTGGGTCCCTAACTTGGGTCCAGAGGACGTAGTGTCCGTCTAAGAAATAGTAGGCTCGGTGGTACCTACTAATTGGGTCTGATTCATTTGTCCCTCTATTCACTCGTATGTATGGGTGAGACGGTCTGAAGTGCATACGTGTAAAGTTTAGTCTGGGTTATCTGTGAAATCGGACGGGTAGTCTTATCTATAAATAACGGTCCTTGCAAGACCCAACCTGAGAGACGGAACTCGGAAAACCTTTGACTTGACCGACCTCGTATAACGTTCCAAATCCGACATCCTCTTACTGAGTACAAGAAAAAGTCGGATTTCGTTAATGGGTCGACAACCTTTCAACTTTATAACTTGGTTTAATATAATGGATTCAATGTTATTTGTGGGGACTCTTATCTAGTACTATATATAATTCCATGTACATAATACGTTCCTAACTGTAAGGATAATTATAAAGATATAGAACACTTGGTCGGAACCTTAGAAGGGACTCTTATTCAAACAACAATCATACAAAAAACCACAAACAAAAGTAACCAACTCTATATATATGTGATAATCGTGTAATCGTGCAAAGGTTTCAGTAATGAGACATTCCAACCTTGAGTGTCTTTGTGGGAACTATTTCAGTAGTTGTCTTATTAATTTACGAGTTTTCGTTATTCATAAAACATATACTGTTGATGTCTCAAACCGGATTTTGACTACTATACGAAATTTTCTTTTTTTTTTTTTGAGTAAATAAGAGTGTACCAGAATAAATTTGGTATATCTTGGGGACATTTATGTGTCCTGTACATAATATCATGTCGTCAGGGGGGAATAGTTACCCTCTTATGTGGTTCTGAGGGTCACCTACGGACTTTGACTTCTATCATGACTTAGGATATATATGATATAAAATGGGATATACACTTATGGATACTATTTTAATTTAAATATTTAATCCGTGT
The DNA here is from genome assembly GCA_006410555.1 of Capra ibex. Taxonomy (NCBI): domain Eukaryota; kingdom Metazoa; phylum Chordata; class Mammalia; order Artiodactyla; family Bovidae; genus Capra; species Capra ibex. The sequence goes on along the minus strand of SJYO01010634.1, from coordinate 3,415,042 downwards.
CATTCTCTAATTGTTATTATTATATCTTGTCGATGTTGTTATATGACATTATTTTTAATACACTTACACCAGGGAGAGAGTTTCAAAAGAAGAACATGATATAATGAGAAGAACACTACTACACTCTATTACTTTGTGAACTACTCTACTTCACTCCGTTTACTGTATCGTAATCCGATGATAACTGTAAGACTCCTAAAAAGGCTTCTTCCTAACAGACGAAACCTACTAGGACCTAGTAACAAACCTACAGTCCTTGTCTAAAACAACCACTAACCCCCAGGGTCTTTCTACCTCGGACTTCCACGTTCTAAAGTAGGACGATTAGTTTTGACACATTAAATTTTGAATACTTAACAAATAGAGACCTTAAAAGGTAAATTATAAAAGTCTGGTTGTAACTGGTATTCATCGACTTTGGTCCCTACTCCCACCTGGTGACATAGAGGTCCGAATCGTTATTTACTGGGTTTCGGTTTGTTAACCGTTCACTGTCTTGGTTCTAAACAAAAGTCACAAAAAGACAAAGTCAAGGTCTCGGGAGAAACCCCTATGTGCTTAATCTCTAGTCGTCGTTTCTTTTAATGGTCTCAGTTAATCTTAGTGTTGGTTAATTAGTTTAGATATCTTAAATTTGATACGGAATTCTGTATTGGATGTTCTGACTTTGTATAAATAACGCAACATAATGTTTAAGTGTAAAGTGACAATGAGAGACTCGTAAAACATAAATTAAGTAGTCACTTATAAATAACTGGTGATAAGACACACCCTTCTAACTTAATCTGTAACAAAAGAAAGAAAAATAACTTTAATCGAACATCTCACTCACGGGTCAGTAAGGTCGTTCACAGAACAACGGATGAAAAGGTAAAAAGGAGATATCTCCTCCCCTTTCGGACTTCTGAACCATTCCGTTAAGAGACAAGAAGTTTGAGACAATGTTTCAAGGTAAGAGAGTAAATATTTTACCCATAGTGAATAACTGGTAGATGATATACGATCCACAAGATGTATGTAATGACCATTGGAAGTGTTGAGACACCGAACCACACCCATAGGACGACGACGACGATTCAGTGAAGTCAGCACAGGTTGAGAATCGCTGGGGTACCTGACGTCGGATGGTCCGAGGAGGCAGGTACTCTAAAAGGTCCGTTCTCATGACCTCACCCAACGGTAACGGAAGGGATACCACACCCATATCAGTAGGAATAAAAATACTTACATATTTTTACAGGTCTGTATGGAGTCTCTATAACGTTCAAACCAAGCTCTGATGGTGTTATTTCCTTATACCGTTATTTCACTAGTGTCCCTAAAAAAAAAAACCAAAGAGTTTCGTATATTTTAAGTACAAATATGACATGATACCAGTCAATTGAAACTTTAACACAATACAGAATTTTTACATGTACGGAATTAAAAATTTTTACGAAAAAAACCGAATTTTTTACTATCGGTAGTAGCCATGGAAGTCGTTCAGTATTTCAAAAACGACTAACTCCCAGAACCTACGACTATCGACGACTGACTAGTACCACCACTAACGACTCCACCCCCACCGAGACCTTTGAAAAACTTTATTCTGTCGTTACCTCAAACGATGTAGTCAGTTTGGAAGGAAAGTGGACTTGTGAATGTCCGGTGACCTCCCAATAATTGACCGGATTAAAGTTATAATAACACAGAGTCCTTTATTCCTCCGGACTCCTCTCCCTCCCTCTACTCGTAAGTCTTGTGTCTAAATAGTAAATTCAAACGGTAGATTGTACCACACCAAGTATCACGAGGATTTGTTAATGGTATGTGTTGACTAACGTGTCGTAACATTATTTATATTATTGTTACCTTTTCGAACTTTATGCCACTGTGTCTCTGGGCTTCACTCGTTTACGACAACCTTTTTTGTCATACCCATGTGTACGAGTTGAGTCCCAATGGTGTTTGAAAGTTAGACTTCTTCTTTGTCAGAGACACTTCAAGTTGTTTTGTTCTATACGGACATGTCGCATCGTCACTTTGTTCTGCTCTATCGTAACCTAGTTGTCGTCCCGGAAGTTAATTTTCATGGACCCTAACTTAGACCGAGGTATGAATGAGGATGGTCAATAAAGTAAAAACAGAAGAGGGAATACGTGTAGAGATTTTACCCTATTTTAATAAACTTGAGTCTTAAAACCACAATTTACTTAATTGTAGACATTTACCGAATGTCACGGTCCCGAAGACAACTATCACTTGCAATCGATAAGTAAACCACGTAGGACCTCGACTTAGACTCGTGGAGAAAAAGAAGAAAAATACATATAGACAATGAGGGTTTCACTGGAGTAAATGAGGATACCAAAATTTATATTTTGATATGACTACTGAGGTTTTAAATATAAAGGACGGTTTTACTATGAAAAGTTTACATTCAGTAGAGTACAGTGAAGAGGTAAGTTTTGGGAGGTCACTGAAGAATAGAGACTTTTTCGGTTCGGGATTGTTCCCGGACATTCCGGGATAGACTAGATAGACTAGGATGAAAAGGTTAGACAGAGGGTGGTGAAAGGTGAAAGAAAAGAGGTCGGCATGTCCATACGAACAACTTCTGAGGGTTTGTGAGAGCGAGGAGTCCGAGAAATGTAACCCAAAGGGACCATCGAATCGACCATTTCTGAGGTGGACGTTACACCCTCTGGACCCAAGCTAAGGATCCAACCCTTCTAGGGAACGTCTTCCCTTACCAATGAAGGGAAGGTACCTTAAGGTACCTGATATATCAGGTACCCCAGGTTTTGTCAACCTGTACTGACTCGCTGAAAGTGAAAGTGAAAGAAAGTCCAATACAAGAAGGGGTCTATAAGTTTACTGTGTAAGGAAGTGAAGAAAGTCCAGAAACGAGTCTAGGGTAGAATGACCTCTCCGGCAGATCCTGGTGAATTTATTTCCTCCTAAAGGGAAAGAAAAAGAAGAGTGGATCGAAAAAAGGGGAAGGGTAACACTACAGACAGGAGTAACAACAAGGAGTCAACGATTCGACACAAGCTTCAAACGCTGGGGAAACTGACATCGGGCGGTCCTCGGAGACAGGTACCCCAAAGGTTCCATTCTTATGACCTCACCCAACGGTAAAGGAAGAGGTCTCCGAGAAGGACTGGGTCCCTAGTTTGGACGTAAAGGACGTAGTTGTCCGTCTAAGAAATGGTGGTCTCTTCGGATACCATAGCTAATGGTAGTACAAAGAAAACAAAAAAATTACTAGACAAAACGGGAGATCTTACACTCGACATAATTTCGTCCTTGAAACCAAACGAGTGTCGGGGATTTAGTTCACGGACCGTGTACCGTCTGTAAGTTATTTATAAACAACAGGTCGATCATTCATAGTCTCAAAGTTTGGGTTCAGTCCGGGGGGATTTATAGAGGACGAACAGATGGCGTGATCAGACGTGGGGTATAGTCCTTTCTATGTTTTGGTAATTTTATATGTAACTAAGACTATGAACAGAAATTTGATCTTTAAAATACGTATAATCCTAACTAAACGACAAGTCGTATTAAATTGTTTATAAATGACATGTGGTGTTTATGTACGAGAATTTATTCTTTGTTACTGGGTAATTTTCTCCATCTTTAAATGGATTCTTAGATCTTCGGGTTCTTTCCATTTATCAACATGAATGCCTAGAGATTCAAGTCTCAATAATGTACGTTGATTTTGATTATGTTACCCTATATAGTTAATATAGAATAAAAAAATTACGGTAAAATTTTTTTAGAGCTCAATAATCGAGACAAAAACATAGTCCGATCTTGTGAACCAGTAGGGACTTTGAAAGAAAGGGGTAGAAAGAGTAAGAGACAGATGAGTAAATGAATTCGGTTTAAAGATCTGTGAAAAAATCTAACAAGAAAGAGGGAAGGAAGTGTAGATCAAGTAAACGTTTCTAACATTTGAAATGGTTGTTTTGAATAGGGCTCTGGTAAAAGAAGAGTAGTCGAAATGGAGATATTTTGGATCCGGCTCCTGTTGAGGTGGACGGTTGGATGGTCGCCCTAAAGGATTCACGAAAGGAACAGAAGGGTAAAAGGTGATTCTTCGGTCTCACTAGAATATTTTTACATTTAATGAACAGTAACGGGACGGATTTTCGAAGTCACCAAAGGAAAACAATAAAGAGAGGTTCAATAAAGAAAATCTTTTTGTAGGTTTGGGATGGGATCGGATGTTCGGGAGGAACTAAACTAGGACTAGTGGTCAGGTCAGAAGAGAGAATCGTAAAAGGGGTAATAAGTATGTGAGACCGGGAAGTAAAGATCCTCCTGTTACTTGGGGAGGAACGGGGTCTTATAAATATGATCGTCGAGGAACAGTAAATCCAGTGTCAAATTTAAAGTGGTGGGGTCTCTCCGGAAGGGATTGAAGAAGTAAAGTTAGTCAGGGGAGAGGAGGTAAGTGGGAAACAAGACAGTCTCTCACTTAACGTAAGTGAATGACACGTACCGTGTTAGTGGTAGATTATACAAGGAAGAGACAAATAACAGACAGAGAAAGGTCATCTTACATTTGGACTACTTCTGACTCTGAAACGAAATAGTCGTCCCAAATATAGTCTCCGATTGTGTAGCACCTGTGAGTTTGTGAATACTTACCCATTTAGAAACAGACTTAAAACTATAGAATGCATTCTAGTGTCATCAAAAATTGTGTCGAAATCATTGAGACACTGTAGGCACAAGAGTAACGAAGTCGCGTGTTTTCCTCGTCATACGGTCCTCTTCCTAAGTCGAAGGAGGATATAGAACCGTTGGTGAACCAGTTCGAGACCTGAGTCAAGTCATCAAGTTTTGGTACTCTATTCCCCCCTTTCTGTCCGTCTTTACTTATGAGGAGTTAACTAGTTAACAATAAAGAGTGAATTTTAAAACCCTCCCTCTCTTTCTTTTGTCAAGAATTATAGTTTGTGAAAACCTCGACCTTTACAATCTCTTTCAACTACAGCTGTCTTTTTTTTACAAGCTAATCCCCTCCTTTTGATTAAGTTTTACTCTTTTCTCTTTCCCGAGTGTGGTACGACTAGCAACGGACAACCCCACGAGTCCCAACCCGAACCCATGGTGTTGAACTAAACATCCATTTGTGATTCCTTCTCTCCCACTCCACCCCATCCCAGTCTCTTTCCCTCCTCTGCCTCTGGTCGAGCCCTCTGCGCTTTCTTCGATCTTCCTTTCCTCTTGCCTCGAATCGTATATGTTTTCGTCGGAGCCTAGAACGGCCTCGACGTTCGCAATTTCCCTCCGCCCCTCACTGCGCCAAACGCAGACCTCGCCGAGGAGCCTCAGGTGTCGTAGGTGGTGGCCTCGGAGCGGAAGGAAAGAGGGAGACGTCTGTGTAGCTCTGTGTTTTTCTCTCCGCTGGGGACCCGGTCGCGCTCCCTGGGCGGGCGCGGTACTGGCTCTGGTGGTTCTGCGTGCAATAGAACGAGCGGACGCCGTCGAAGTTAGGGTATTGGTTTCCCGTGTAAGTCTACAAGCCACTCAGGAGGGCGGGTGGGGGCCTCTGACGAAGGCGGAGAGAGGAAAGGGGCCGTGGACACAAAAGGTCCCGCACACTGCCAAACCGCTCACGGGTAAGCCTGCCCACACGACCGACTAGGTCGACCACTCTCCAGTCGGGGAGATAGGACCCGAGGGCCGTCCCCTACGGTCGACGAGAAAGCTCCGCAGTGAGCGAGGCCGGTCTGGGCCGAACGACCCCCCGGTACCCCACCCCCTACCCTCCCCGACCTCCGCTCACAACAAAACCCAACCCACCCTTCAGCTCCAAACTCCCGACCCCACGCCACCAACCAAACCGCTGAACCGCTCACCCTACCCCCTTCTCCGACCCCGCGCCTCTTCCCCCTTTCCCCAGCCTCTATTGCACGATAAACAAATCCAACCCGACTTTCGAGCTTCCTCAATTACTACATATCCGAAACCTCTGTTCGTGTGTGTGTTGTGTGGTCCTTGACCCGACCCGAGTTCCTCTAAGCAAATACCAAACCGACTACCAAAGCCCCCGCCGGGCCCCGTTTACAAACTCCCGACGCCTCGCACATAATGGGCGCGCTCCGCCTACCGAATCACTTACACCTCCACCCCCCTGTCCCCCGCCCCCGGACCCGAGGCGACGGCCCTGGTCAGCTGATCCTTCCCCTCCTCCGCCCCGCCAGCGACGCCCGCCGGGAGACGCTCGGCCACAACTTCCTACCCCGGGTTCAACCGACTCCGAGACGGGTCCCGCCACTACCGTGGGCGTTCCGAACGCCGCACGCTCACACACATACTCACACACACACACACACACATACACACACACACAACACACACAACCCCGCCCCCCTCTCCCGTAACAGCGCGCAAAAAAAAGTCTCCGAAACCCCGCTTCTCTCTCTGCCTCGCTCGGCCCCGAGGACCGACGACCCAACCCTAAGTCCTCACCGCTCCTTTCCCACTAGGAACGGGCCTCCGCCAGAGCCCGGTGGCTACGACGAGCCCACGACCACGGCTTCCTGGGCTTCCACGACCCCGCACGCGCAAATCTGAGGCTCCTTCCCAGCGCTTCCAGTGACATCTTCGTTCCTAACCCCTCAATCTTCAACCCCACGAAAAAAAGACCGTGACTCCCTTTTCTCCTTTCGCTCACCCGGCCCCCACCTACTCACTTCCTGCCTTCCGGAGTTGGGCCGCCCGGTCGCTCCGCGACAGGCCTCGGCCACCACGACTTTGCGTCCCGCGCGGTCTCGACGGACGGCTGTGTGCACAAATGGGGCTCGGACTCCTTACGCACCCGGGAGGATTTCCGACAAATTACTTTCGGTGCTACATAACCATTTCTGTCCCGTTTCATCGAAGCTTCTTTTTATAAGGAGAAAATTTGATTGTCCACTCAACTTGACCTGTGGGGATTATTTTTGGAGTACTTTTCTCATATGAAACTCGTCTCACGCGTAGCCTATCCGTGTAAGTATCCTAGGATCCTCCCTCTGACTCCATCGGTAGACAAGGAGTGGCGCCATGGAAGTGAGAATTTTTGCGACCCAGTCCTCGACCACGGTTGAATGGATAATTTCTGACAACAAGTCCGTACTCCCATCTCGTCTCGTACAGTAGTCGGAAGATTCGCTCATAGTAGCGGGACCCTTGTGAGAAAAGTGAAAGAAAACTAAAACCACAGAAGTGAGGACAAGAAGAGACACTCAGAAAGGAGATTGGTAAAATACAACGATATGAAATAAGGAGAGTCAATGAGTCTCCCCCCCCCTGAAAGGACACCTTAAGGCACCGAGATCTTTAGAAATCACCCGGTCCTCCATGAGAGGGAAAGAAGGACCTCGGTTCCTACATGAATTAAGGTGAACAAAACATAACGTTCTCCCCGTCTAAATCTAACTCTTGTTTCCTAAAACGGAACTCCGAAACAATTCAACGACGACTGGACGGTTAAGAGGTACTGAAATCTCCTCTCTTATATTGCTTTATTTATACCTAATGTCATCTCTCCAAATCTGAAAAACTGTCATCACTAAAAACGAACGGTCACCTTGACTCCTTCTCCTCTCTTATACACAGTTGTTTCGGAAAACTCACAGGTAATACACATCAGGTCTCTCATTGCACTGTCTCCTATACCACACGGGTGACACCGACATTCCTAGAATATTGGATTACTTCCTAAATCGTGTATACGTAACTTTTCCCTTGTTCTTGGGTTTCATGTATAATTCGATAAAAAACAACTTAGAGAAGACCCTTAGAAACTCGATCACTATTCAAAACAATTAAATAAAAACATTTCGTCGAAGACTAAATGTTTCGTAAAAGTAACACATACAGAGAATAAGGATCATCCTTCGAATATTCTTTCCGTAGTAATAGAGGTAAAATGTTTGTTCTTTGACTACAAGTCTCCGGTTCACCGAAAGAATTCATCGAATTCACTGTACCTCTCACCCACCGTCTTGACTCTGAACTCGGGGTGTAAAGTCTAAGGAGAACTTATCCGGAAACGTGACATGGTTTTCGTCTTTCTTCACGAGTGATTAGAAGACTGACATATTAAGGTACTTGAGAGAAAAGAAGTTCGTATATGATTGTCTAATCTTAATTTAAACGGTAGTTGATTCATTCAAAGGATTTATACGTAAAGGAATTCTCGAGAAGGGGTAAAGATTTCTTTGGTTAGTAGGTACTAGATAAAAGAGGAAAATTTACTGAAATTTTTTAAAAGGGGTTGTTATGTCTTAATTACGTTATTTTAATAGTTTGAAAAATTTCTAAGAACTTTAATCATTATCTTTTTGAAAATTTTCTAGGTTTGTCCCTGTAGGGACCACCAGATCACTGATTCTGGGACGGTAGGGAAACGTCCCACGGACCTAAGGTAGGGACCAGTCTCTTGATCTAGGGTACATGATGTCGACTCAAGTGTGCGACGTTGATTTTCTTGGACGTACGGGGTCACTTCTAGCTTTTAGGGTATACAACGTTTATGCTGGACGGCGTCAGTTTATTTTTTTCTAAGGGGGTACCGAGTCACCATTTTTTTTTTTTTTTTTTTTTAGGTGGACGTCATGTGTTCTGCACCGTCCTCGGAGTTGTCCTTGTCACCCAAGCCAGGGACCCAGTCTTTCTAGGGGACCTCCTCCCGCACCGTTGGGTGAGGGCATAAGAACGGACCCTTTAGGTACCTGTCTCCCGATGTCAGACACCCCAACGTTTTCTTAGCTTATACCGACTCTCTGATTTGTTGTTTGTCGTTTTTTATTTAAATTAATTTCTGGGTTTATCCTGAAACTTTAATCTGTGGAAATAATCTCGAGGATATAAAACTTTAGGTTAAAACGAGTGGTCTCTCTTTTCTCTGACATTTGTTTGTTGTTTTTTCACTGTAAGTCTTGATTTTTGAGTGAGAAGTAGAGACATTTTATCATAAACATGTCAAGAGTTATAAATATTTTATAAAGTCTTACTTGAACAGGAATCTAAGACTTTCTCCTTAACTATAATAAGAACAAATGTTGATACCTTTGTACCTTCTTTTCTAGTTATAAACACTATCTCTATAAACTGTGGATATATGAATTGACATTGATTTTACGAAAGTCCCTACTTATTTTCCAAAACCGTTTGATCTGGGGATTTGGTTACCACAGAATGAAGTACAGACGGAATAATGTATGTTTTTATTGTACTCCGGTCTTTCAGAGAGAAAAAGAAAAATTGGACATTTAATAGTCAATGATTCGTACTCTCTAATATAAAGTCATTTTGAAAGAAACGTAAACATAACGGTACAAACAGTTATTTATACGGTCACCCTCTCTAGAGACCCAGTCCTTCTAGGGGACCTCCTCCGTCACCGTTGGGCGAGGTCATAAGAACGGACCTCTTAGGGGTACCTGTCTCCTCGGACCGTCGGATGTCAGGTACCCCAGCGTTTCTCCACCTGTACCGACTCACTGACTCGTGCGTACGTACGCACTTACGATCACCCTCTAGTCTATCAAATCTGTCTTTTCATTCTTTTCTGACTAGTCTAATTGAAGGTACTTTTCATTTCCTTAACTCCCTGAACTAGTGTCTTCTTTACACAGGACACATAAACTACTCACGTTTTATTGACCTAAAAGGCCAAAAAGACGAAGTTTTATAAACATTTAACTTGTCAACCCAAAAAACTTTTCTCTGTATTAGGTTAAGACAAAGAGAACTTTCGATTACTTCTGTTGAAAGATGAACGACACTTTAACCTTAACGTCGGGGATAACGATGTCGATCTTAGTATTCTTTTTACTTAAACTCAACGATGGTTATACATCTCTTGTCAGATTTTAATTCTTTAACAAATCACACAAACTTTACGTATAAAAAATTTTCCAGTAATTCGTGACTCCGAGTAATTCACCACGAAAACGTGGTGATAAACTATGGTGGGACATTCAATTTGACCTATCACAATAGTAGTGAGAAAATATTTGTCGTTTCGTCTCCTTGTCCACATTCAGTAAACAAGTGTTAGTATTTCGTCTTCAGTTTATCTCAGTTAAAGGACTATATGTCTAAGACATAGAGTGGTTTCTACGAAAAAATAAGGAAATTAACGTTGTCGTTAATACTTTTCTCCTCGGTAACTTGAATCAATAGTTGTTTCCCATTACTCTTGAAATATTTAACAAATGGAAACGTTGTGTTTGGTGGTTGTTTTATATAAGTTATTTCTATAGACAAGGGTTATAGAATACGAATATTATTCCTTTTTCACTTTCACTTTCAGAGCCAGTACAAGTTGAGTAACGCTGGGGTACTTGATATCAGACGGTCCGAGGAGACAGGTACCTTAAGAGGTTCGGTCCTATGACCTCACCCATCGACAAGGGAAGAGGTTCCTTAGAAGGGTTGGGTTCAGAGGGTGTAACGTCCGCCTAAGAAATGGTAGACTCGGTGGCTCCTTCAGAATATTACACCTGTTCAATAAAGAAAAGAGTCATAAACACAGGTAAACAACAGGTAAATTGACACACCGGCCCTGTAAAGGAAGTGGTGAAGAGGAGGAAGAGGTGATAAGACAATGGTGTTGATCGAGGATGAGTAGGAAGTCTAAAATCGAAGTCGTCCCCTTGGATGTGACTGAGGATATAATTCACACCAATGGACTGTAAACTAGGACGTATTGAAATATAAAAGGTACAGTATTGAGATTGGAGTAAGAAACAAAGTACTGATAAAGGGTACGATCTGTTATCGGAAATGACTCTGTCTTTGATACGAACCAAATTGATAACTAAATGAATGATCATGGATTGCACCTTATCCGAGAGGTATTATACCCCAACCCCGAAGGGACCATCGAGTCGACCATTTCTTAGGTGGACGTTATGTCCACTGGGGTCAAGTTAAGGACCCAGTCCTTCAAGGGGACCTCTTCCTTAGTCGGTGGGTGAGGTCATAAGAACCCGAAGGGACCCGTGAGTCTACTATTTCTTAGGTGGACGTCACACCTTCTGGACCCAAACTAGTGACCCGACCCTTCTAGGGGACCTCCTTCCGTACCGTTGGGTGAGGTCATAAGAACGGACCTTTTAGGGGTACCTGTCTCCTCGGACCTCCCGATCTCAGGTGCCCCAGTGTTTCTCAGTCTGTGTTGAATCGTTGATTCGTGTCGTGTTGACGTATACCTTAACCGGTTTTTTAAGTAAACTCAAAAACATACTACAAGGTCTTTTTGGACTTGTTTGAGAAACCGGTTGGGTTATCATATTATATTATTGTTAACGTTTATCGTTCAGAAACGAAGTATTATCAACAACTTATTTTTTTTATTTGTTTACACATCTTACAACAAGGACCACCTCCTTAGTTCGTACGTACTCTCGACCCCACTACTCTATCTCTCGGTACTGTATAATCTTGTCTTCTTTCGAGTCCTCCTAAGTTCTACCCCCTCTCATTCTCTATTCTGACCTTTCAATCCACCTTAAGACTAGTTAGTACTTATGAAATTCAGGATAATTTCTCGAATCTGAAATACGGTTACTGTTACTGTTTATAACGTAAAAAATTCTTTTCCCTACATTAATAATATAAGTACTTTAATACTAAATTAACTTAAAATTTATATTTAACCACTTCCCTTTCCTACCTCTATACCACTGGTCGATCCTTGGATAAAGTCGTCATGTCTCAAGTTCAGTCTTTTCTGATAATGGAACGGGTCCAACCACCGTAAACCTTACCTCTCACTTACACATAAAATTTTATAAATCTTCCATTTTCTAGGAATAAAACACTAAACTACCCATCCACTACCGTCTTATCAGATCACATTAACCGTCCAAAATTAGGTTCTACCTACCTATTTCTTGTAACCTTTTCTTCGTCCAAACCCAAACCACTCCTTTCACTTCTAAGTATAAAGGATGAGATTTTAAAACCATTATACGTAAGATTGGTTCATAATCATGATTACGGTTTCTTTCACTTTCAGTGAGTCAGTACAGACGGAGAAACGTTGGGACACCTGACATCGGACGGTTGGAGGAGACAGGACCCTTAGAGGTCCGTTCTTATGACCTGACCCAACGGTAAGGGAAGAGGTCCCCCAGAAGGATTGGGTGTCTAACTCGGATGTTAGACACAACATCCGTCTAAATAAATGACAGACTCGGTGGTCCCTTCGGATTACGTTTTCTTCCTTTATGGATTTAAGTTTCCAAGAAACATCGGACCCTGTTGACTTTGAAGTTTACTTTTGAGGGTCATCCAAGGTAAACCTAATAAGTTTCGAGAAGTAAGTTCTTTATATAACTTTAAGTAATTGTAATACCTTTATTTTTCTATTTCTCAAACGATCGAAAAAATATTGGGATTTCAACTGAGAAAACATTACAACTCCGACACTTTGACTTTTGTCAACTACGTCAAGTTTTCCGGTAACACTTATGGGTAGTAACACTACTCTCGACATTATTATATTATATTCCGACTGGTTTTAGAGTAAGTCCAAAACAGTATGTTACAATGCTTTTTGGGTTCGTTTGAAAAACCGGTTGGATTATGTAAATCCAACGAACCTTTAAGATTAAGTGACCATTAAACTTCCAAGTTATTACCTTTGAGTACGTAGTGAGTACCATCAAAGTAACCGTTCCCGACACGGACAAGTAGTCTCTTCCGGTACCGTGGGGTGAGGTCATGAGAACGGACCTTTTAGGGTACCTGCCTCCTCGGACCATCCGACGTCAGGTACCCCAACGATTCCCAGCCTGTGATGACTCGCTGAAGTGAAAGTGAAAAGTGAAAGGACGTAACCTCTTCCTTTACCGTTGGGTGAGGTCATAAGAACGGACCTCTTAGGGTCCCTGTCTCCTCGGACAACCCGACGGTAGATACCCCAGTGTGTCTCAGCCTGTGCTGACTGCGCTGAATCGTCGTCGTTGTCGTCGTCGTCGTCACGGACGAGTACTGTACTCTTATTACGACTTTTTTTTTTTACATACACAAAAACGGATGTACTTGTCCAAATGAAAGAGGACTACTTGACTAACTGACTTGGGGTTCACCTGTATTAATACGATTAATACTATCCGTTGAGAGGGTAGATCTTGTGCAGAGTTTGGTTCCTTGTCCTATATTGGGTCTTCCAACTACACGATTTTTAAAACTTTACTTCTTTATAATTCAAAGAGAAAAGTAAAAGGAACCAGAATAATATGTATAGTTTTACTAATACGAATCTTGGTAGTCTTAATTCTCCGAAGATACTGAAAGTCAAACGTAATGACGAATCATCCTTGTAGGAAATTTTACAACGTTCAGAGTTCTCTTTGTGAAGATGTGTTTAAAGGTTAAAATCTGGTTCAGTTTACTTGTCGGAGTTCACGTCTCCGTTTGAGTTGACCTTTGTATTGGACAGTCGGGAGGTCAGACCTAGAGGGAGACGAAATCTCTCTAGGAGTCTGTATTCTCCTTTTACGTGTTGATCCACCTATTAGAGATAAAAGACAATAAAAAGACAACTATCCGTCATTAACACTTTGATACGTACTGGTCCTTTCTCTTGCTTTTGGGACAAAACGTTCACAAAGAAATTTTTCTAAGTTTAGATTTAAAATATTATAGTAACAGGAGAATCGATGATTATGTCACAACATACACATCACCTATGAATTAGTTATAAATTACTATGATACTTTATGTGTGAAAGATCATGTCAAGAGTGAGTAAAAATTTCACAAGTAGAGTAGGACTTAACGAGTTCTTTCTAAGATTTCCTTGTTTCCTTACGTAATTAAAAATAGAAATTAAAAACCGGTATGGGGTACCGTACACCCTGGAATGAAGGGATTGGTCCCTAGTTTGGGTGTGAGGAACGTAATCTTCCACCTCAGCATTGGTGACCTGACAACCCCTTCAGGGATTTATAAAAAAAATTGTGACCAAATTTTTTTTATGAGTCGTGTGGTTTAAAACCAATTTGTTTCCGTAATTTTTATTAAAAATTCCTAGACTAGATTGTTTGATTCTTGACCCTATATCCTTACGTAAAATATCTCTCAATATGTTGAAATACCTATACACAAGGTATAGAGTTATATACATTTACGTCACAGTCAAATGTTTCTTACGTTAAAAGGTAACAGGATGCAAAAGGTTAATATTCGTAAGTTTACGGACCTAGTGTAAACGAAAAAAAAAAAAAAATTTATGTCAAACCGTCTATCGGAGTCTTTATAAAATCTGATTTTTTCTGTAAGTTACCGAATGTACCATACTGATTCCGGTAGAAGGACCGTAACCGAGGGAGGAGGAAAACACGTCATAGAGTTACTAGATGATTGAGGCGTTGTTTCCGTTCATAATATTTCTGACGGTCGTAGTAACAGAAGGGGTACTAGTAAAATTATTACCTCAATTGGAATAAACTCGGAGAAATTTGAGATGATGGTAATTTGACAAAAGGTGATTTAGATACCGTATTAAGAGAAAACAAGACTTGTTCACTCGGTTGGTCCCTTTAAGAATATCAAAACCACTATTCCCTTATTCTCCTTCTCCATCTTTTCCTCGTTCTGAGTCTCCGATTGGACCTTTCACCATCGTCGATTTAACGTAAGAAAAAGACGAGAAAGGGGAAGTAGTCCAACGGAGGTGTACCCATTGATACGAGTTTGTATAACTGGAGTATATTATAAATGGTCTGTCATCCTCTCCCTCACTTTAGATCGGGAATGGGAACCGGGTTATAATTTAAGAGTTGTTTTATCGACTCACTAGGAATATTTTATATTCAGTCTACATTCAGTCTAGTACAACGAGGCGACGACTTTTGGGAGGTTGCCAAGGGATAAAGCAAGTCCCAGTTTCAGTAAAATTACTAAATGTTCCGGAGGTTCTGGGAGGTGGAAAGGGGGAACAGAGGGATGTAGTCGTGTAGAGAAACGGTAGAGTGAAAATCGGTTGGAGTGACTGGAGAACCAAATAGGAATCTCGGAAGTGACTTACAAGAGTGACGGATCTTACGGAAAGGGGGTATGTGGGGGTACAGATAAAGTGAGAGATTCAGAAACAGGTTTACGTTGGAGAGTGACAGAAGAACTGTCCAGGACGAAGGGACTAGTGTATTAAATTTTAGTGTCGAGTATGTGAGGGTTAGGGGAAATAGTATGAGATGAATATAGAAAAAGAGAATAGAGAATAGGGGAAAATTGTTTCTGTTTCACTTCACTTCACTTTCAGTGAGTCAACACAGACTGAGAAACGCCGGGTACCTGGTATGTCAGGTACCTTAAGAGGTCCGGTCTTATGACCTCACCCATCGGAAAGGAAAGAGGTCCCCTAGAAGGGTGGAGTCCCTAGTTTGGGTCCAGAGGACGTAACGTCCGTCTAAGAAATGGTCGACTCGGTGTCCTTTCGGGTTCTTATGACCTCCCCCATTGGATAAAGAAGAGGTCACCTAGAAGGGTTAGGTCCCTAGCTTGGTCCCAGAGAACGAAACGTCCGCCTAAGAAATGGTTGACTCGATAGTCCCTTCGAGACTATCGAAATTGTTTCTATCTACAATAGAAAGTGGGAAATAACAAATTACAGACATAGGGGTCGATCGTACACTCGAGAAGTTTACGTCCCTTAGAAGTAAATGAGACGAGTGAGTACATAGACTCCGAGGAACTTCTGACGGATCGGTATTACGAGTTATTTACAGACAACTTACTCACTTACTCACTTTACAATCTTAATGGATGATAGGGTTGGAGTCAAGAGCTAAGAAAGACACGGTCTCTCCCATTTCAGAAATATTCCCTAGTCACTCGTAACTAAGTAAGATGTCTACTAATAACTCAATACTTATACAGAGTCCGTGACACGATCCGGAGTCAATTTCCGTAAGGAAGAATAAGGGGTCCCTGTGGTAGAATACATCTCCTCTCTTCGATATGTATCGGCAAGTTCAGTTTCGCGGAATTTTCTCCCCTCTTACTGCATTTCACCCTTGTGTCTCCCTTTTACCAGGGAGGTCCATACCACCCTTCTGGTAGTCCCGTCCACATCACTCTCACTCGCACTTCCATCCTCAACAGGTCACCTGTCCTACCTCTTACCGTAAGACCCGGTTCTCGATTATACACTTTTCCGGGGTTTGTCGAAGTGTGTACTTCCCTGGAGGTCCCTCGAACGATCCACTGACCTCACACTCACCCCTGTCCTCTACTCTCTCGGTCTTTTGTCCAGACCCGTCCCCATCCCCCACCTGTGGTTGCTCGAATCTGAAATGGGTCCGTCTCATCACGTGATGTCTACGTCCTGGATGGAAGGTTTACAGTTATAACAGAAATAATCCTAAGACTGTGGTACTAAAATATATTTGTAAAATTTCAATAATAAAGGAATAGTAAGAAGATTTATACCTTCCCCTTAAGGGACGACCCGGTCACCAATCCTAAGACGTGGGAGTGACGATTCCCGGACCCAAGTTAGGAAACAACCCCTTGATTTTAGGGTTTTCGGTGTACCTCGCTCGTTTTTGAATTCTTTAATTTTTTTTTATACCTCATGAAAAAGAGGGTACTTTTTTAAATAAATGAAAAATTAAAAACAAAAGACTTTACCTTGGTAACAAGTAAGATGACTCCTTATTTATTCACCCTTTAATATGACGACATGTTGGGTGGATTCGTCTATTTGTTAGTTTGTTAGTGAAGAGACTATCTTCAACAAGAGTGGATCCAAGATTTCCATTGTGAAGACATGAAGTCACCCCACCAGGGGTGTGACGACAATCTCATAAAAGTCCAAACCACTGGAGTCTAATGGGAGCACACTAAAAGGTACCAAAACATCGTAAACGTAGTGCACGGACTAGAGAAAAAGAGATCCGAATTAATAGACTTCTCACTCCTGACAACCTCTAGAAAAAGGAACTGTGACCAAAAGACGACATTACGAAAGTCCTCCAGAACTTATTCATATGACATATGGACAAGAACGAGTTTCGATACCCAAAAATACTGAAAATTTAAATAATAATATACTAAAATTTCGGGGTTTATTTACTGTAAGGTCACACACATACACCCCCACACCCACCCCACCCAAAGAGTAACGAAATAAGGACTTATAAAAAGGTTCGGAAGTAGAACCATGGGTGTCTCCCTAGGAGTAAGGTACTTCATGACTCTAATTGAATGTGGTTATTAATAAATGTAGAAAAAACTCTGTTAATACACGACTATTTATGAATCGTCGTACACCGAATAGTCTTCTTGATGTTATAGAAATTCTATTCTGTTGAAAAAAAAGGTTGAATCTCTGACAGTGGGTAATATTTAATTTTAATTCTTTCTGTTATTTCATAATATACATATTTAAATTCTGTATTAACGGAGTAAATGGTACTTGGTCAGAACGATTCATGTCAAATTTTTAATAAATGAACAATACGGGGTCCCTTAGTTTCAAATATCTATTATGTACTAAAAGGGTGCGACACTTAGTGTACCTATTTCTCATCTATTTACAGAGGTAAAAAGGATAACGAAGTAATAAAGAGACGTATGCCTTGTATTATTTGACTTAACGATAACTAAAATCTTATATAAATCAGAGGAAATTGGAAACAAAATAGTAGACGTTTATCCCATTAACTATATTCAGTCCCCAGTCGTTTTGAGGTCGCACGGTCTGTTTACACCACACGTTCGATTGTTATCGATAATATAAAAATTTACAACCTCTTTTGTATGTTCTTCTTTCTATGAACTTCGTGTTCTTTTAAAAGACTTTAAATTTATACTCGCTTACGAGTATTTATTTCACCAAAAATTTTAAAATTACATAAATAAAAATTAACTTTCTATTAACGAAACGTTATAACACAACCAAAGACGGTATATTGTTGTACTTAGTCAGTATCCATATGTATGCAGGGGAGGGAGAACTTCGAGGGAGGGTGGAGGGTGGGGTAGGGTAGAGAGATCCAACGGTGTCTCGTGGCCAAATTCGAAGGATTCAATATGTCGTTTAAGGGTGACCAACAAAGAGAATGTATATCATTACATATACAAAGGTACGATGAAAGAGGTAAGTAGGGTGGTATGAGGAAGTGCACTTATAACAGAGACGAATAAAAGTATACTGTTATCATCTCAACTCGTCAACACTACCTTTGACAAATATCTGACGTTTCGGATTTTATAAATGATGAAAGACTGACAAATGTCTCTTTTAAACGGATAGGGACTACATTGGATGGAGACCCCCAACCTTACCCCTCACTTATACTTCCCAAGCTTTTTATATTTCATGTCAACTTCAAGTAATGGGTCACCTTGAGAAATTACTTGTTAAAAGTCAGATTTGATTTAGAGACTTTCCTGAGTAAATTCGTCGTTTACATCAAAGTTAAAGTATTAACATTAAAAAGACCGGCTGACTCATTTACTGACACAAGTGTTACCCCTACTAAAAGACCACAAACCAAATGTAACCCGTAACTAATCGGGGAGACCGATTACAGCCTGCAAATAGACGACGACTTGTGAACTACACGAAAGGGTCTTGTAGGAGAAGGACTAAGTGTCGATGAAGGAAGAAAGTTAGATTATAAAACATATGAAATATAAACTCCTAAATTTTTTTAACGGTACAGTTAACGTAACCCGAAAATGTCCGACGAGAATGTCAGGGTAGAGCCAAAAGACGTCCTAGAGTGGAGAAAGACTTGAGACGATCGTGAACAAACATGGAGACAATATCGTGAATCGTGTAACACGACACGCAACATCGATAAAGTCAGGTGCAAAGTATAAGAGATAGTCTAAATCCGAGAACGGATACAGTATCCCGAAAAACATAGAGGATTTCATGAGATCCGTTTACCTTCCATGATATTTATAAATCGTTTACTTACTTACGAACTTACCAACCGTTATAAGTCTTAGAGTTTAAAATCCGTTTTATCCACTAATCCTTAGTCTGTTCTTAAACCTTTAGTCCTTTGTCTCCTTTTGTCTTAAAGTACATACGGTCTCAGTCTTTTGTCCTCTTTGTCGTTTGTAAATCACTGAAGTTTAGACTCTACCTAAACAACGGAGTTCCATTCTGCCGAGTATACAGTACATATCGGAAAGGTCCGTGAGCGTTCCCTTGGACGTTCAGTACAAACCCTCGATAATTTAAACACTGAACCGTCCTTACCTTTTACACCCCAGTCTCTACTTCCACTCAGGAGATTGATAGGTGACCTACGACATCAGTCTACGAACCCATGTAGGTCGTCAACAAAGAGTCACTCCGTTTTCATCCGACTCCCTACTCCCTCCTCAATGTAAAATGAATCAGTACCAAACCTTTCCCAAAGTACATGTACCGTGAACTGCGTCCCCTCGAAAGATGTAATAAATGAAATCAAGTCTATTCGTTTTACTTGTTTTTTGAAACCAGACAGTTAACATTCTAAAACGAAGTCTTTAGTGTCTTAGCGGTAAGTCTCTAAAGTTTTTGGTGAGTGAGTCAGGGTTTTAGGGAAAATTTTGTCGAAGTGTTCATAAACAGGTCTGAAACCGAATTCTAGAAGGTCCCGGTTCCTTTCGAGAGAAAAGCCTCCGTCGGTTTATCGAGAACCGTGTCAAAATGAAAAAAGTTCTAATAAGGAAGATAACCCGACTGTAACTGGAAGGACTCTGAAGGTATACAACCGGGATCAAGAAAAGGAACTCTAAGTGCGTTGTCCAGATTAGACAGAACGAGACGAACACTCTGTAAGTCTATCGACTTCTCTCGATGAGACGGGAGGATTGATCAGAAGAGGAATCCAACTGTTCAAGGAAGTCGACTTGTAGTTAATGACAAAGATCAAAAGTATTGTAAGACCAAGTAGGAGAAACTTGTATAGAAGTAACGGATGTAGGGAGAAATTTACAGGACGGTCACACACTACGTCGGAAGACTACACCACTCGAGAGAATGGATCCTACTTACATCGAATACCCTACAAGGGGAATAACCACCGTGACACAGAGAGATTACCTTAGTCCATTCTGTTCAATACCAATCGAAGTACGACTTTACAGGACTGTGAGACTTATTAGTTAGTTAAACCACCTGTTTTGCTGAATCAGGTTAATCAAGTTAAATAAATTTTCAGACCGACTATTTTGTTTAGACTAATCATATCGTGGTTCTACCCATAGAAGACCTTGAAACATCCAGTCACGTGTACGAACTAACACACTCTACAGTCGGTGTGTGACTCTCAGTGTACATGGAAAGTCCTATTCCTTCTTTAAAGAGTCCAAGGTCCTGTCCCGATTGTGATGTGTAGAGATTTAACGATTACATAGTTCAAATAAATAAATAAACCGACACAGTCCAGAATCAACGTCTTACACTCTAGGTGCAACCCTCGTACCTCTGAATCGGTGACCTGCCAGTCCTTCCAGGGTTCTAAGAATCGTAAAGTAACATTCCCGATAATGAATGAAAAAGTCACCCAAGATAGCTCTCAAGGTTTAGTTGAGAACAGGTACAAAGTCTCACGACCAAACCCCTGACTTGAGATTGAAAAAGGGATAGAACAGGCCGATGGGAGGAGTACTAACACGGGAACCGTGAGGGGATAAGGGTCGTGAGGGTACTCTCACTTTTTTACGAGAACAAGGGACGTCACCACTGAAACAGGGTTGTCTCCACCCGTCACTGTGTAAATTTAACCCGTCTACCTTAGACTTTTTATACATATATATTATTTATTCAGTAAAAGGAATACCTTTAAAGGTTTATACCGTCTCATTTGTCGAGTACCCGAATCGACGAAGTTCCGTACATCCTAGAGGCGTCTGGTCGCTAACTCGGGCACAGGAGACGTGACCGTCCGTCTAAGGATAGGTGACTCGGTGGTCCCTTCGGGGGTCTCATGAACAGTGGGTTGAAGTTATTAATGTCTAAGTAACGGTCAGAACTAAGTAATTATGGGGATGGGGATGGGGACGGGATATAAGAAGACTTCGTTTAGGGTCCGTAGGATAACAAAGTCCCACTCCAGGAAAGTTGATTGCGTATTAATGAAGAGACAGACATACTAGAGGCACACGTCTGACCTAGAAAGAGGAGAAGTAAAGAACAAACAAACGAACTGTCAAAGTCAACGTCTGTCCCGACCATACCCCTGTTACCGATTAAAGGTAGAAACTCGTCTATATTATTAAGAAAGTAGGGTCATTAGTCATTCACTGAGAAATCGTAACCGTAATGAAAATGACGTTCCCTAAATACCGGATAGGAAAGAAAGAGTGTAGTATATTCCGGAGGTTCCGAGGAGAGGTCTCACCTTGAGGGTGACCCGTGTTACTCGATAAGAAGGTACCGTACGTTGAAAGCCGAGAAATAAGGAACAGTAAGTCCCGGTACTTACAGACAGACACAATCTACGAGGAAGAGTGTAGTCACCAAGGGTTGGACCCCTGAGACTTGTGGCCGTAAAGAGTATCTGGTCTTATTCCTAGACCCCTGACAAAAGTCATAGAGAATTCGAATATTAGTGGGAGTTATACCGTGTCCGATACATAGCTCAAAGGTCTGAAGACGAACATAATTATAATAACAATCAAACCACTCTAGTAGAGTAGAATATTACTAGTTCTCAGGACGAACCATCGATCTTTACAAAAGATACTCACTTTTTTTTTTTTTTTTCATCACTAAAAAAAAAAAGAGAAAGCAAAGAAGTATTCTCCTTCTTTTATTAATCTACTTAAGACAGACCCCTGTTCAAACCGAGGACGATATCGTAAACTTAAGACCCGAAGATAAACCAGACGGAAGTTGGAGACGTCTTTTTAATTTTATTTTGGGAAGAATAACCAGAGAATTAGGAAAGGAACGCGACGAAATTTAGTCGAAAAGTTTCACATAACAGTACGTCAACACAATGTAAACGTAAATTTACGTCACTTATTTCTAGAGGGTCGACTTCGAGATTCACAACCACCCCCCCGTCACAACCCCCCTCTACAAATTCGGATTATAGGGTCAAACGGGTCATTTAGAATACCGAGACTTATAAGTATATTCTCCGAACTTACTGAAGAGGTATACCTTAGACGAGAAGGGTCGACGTAAACAAAACAATTATACCCAAGAAGCACCAAAGTAAGAGCCAAAAAAACTCGAGATTGTCACCCACCTCGTCCTTATTACCCCTGGACCATTTCTGACAGAGGACTCACGCACGCACGAGTCGGCGAAGTCAACTCAAACTGAGAAACTCTGGGGACGGTCAGAGAAGACAGGTACCCTAAGAGGTCCGTTCTTATGATTACCCAACGGTACGAGAAGAGGTCCCCTAGAAACACTGGGTCTCCGGTCTAGGTGCAGAAAATTCAGAGGACGTAACCGTCCACCCAAGAAATGATGATAGCAGTGGACCCTTCGGGATAGAGGACTCTCCCGGTGAGTAGTACCTGTAAATTACATCAGAAAGACCGTAACGAAACGAAGTGAACGAAGGTAGGAGGTGAGTTATGTTGGGTGTCAGTAAATGTGTGTGTGTAAAAAAAAAAATCTATGTTTGACCCAATAAAGTCAGATAACACTATTTTTAAAAACAAACAAATTTCTTTACGTCTTTGTGTAACACAAACTTTTCCGACCGTTTCCCTTTTCCTTATTCGTTACTCTGACGAATACTCCTGAGAACAAAATAACATACTGTTGTCGACACCCCTTTTCAAACTTGAAATATTTAATTTCCCTACCCCTTCTTTTTTCTTTTTGGGTTAAACTGTTATTCCACTAAAGAGTCGAAGGAAAAGGTAAGGGAAAGACAGACGAACTTGAGAGAGGTCTCCCGTAAACGGGTTTCCGGAAACACCCTTTACTATGGTAGCTATCTGTGAGACTGAACACAACACTGGTTGAGACAGGTAGAGGTTATTTATTAGTGACGTTTGATTGTGTACTCGATGGTAAATAGTTCGTACCTGAAACACGGTCTGTGACTCCCGAGAGGAACGGAATCGAACAAATTAGGAATGTTACTAGGATAACAGTAAGAGTAAATCGATTACTAGTCTCTCCGACCCATTGAACACAGTTCAGCGTGAGATTCCCGCAGCACCCGTCTTTACAATTTGGGTGCACGAGACTGAAACCTATAATGTCAAAATTGTTACCGTTCTGTAACGGAACGAGTAGACACACTTTTCCCGGTGAGTCGTGACACAATCCCCGACACTGTTACGTCTTTGTCCCTGATCCAGTCTCGATCGTGAACGAAGAGGACACACCCGGTCTTGGTCCCAACAGACGTCCCCCCGACCGTGACGCGACCCCTCGGACGGACTCCGGTGGCTCACGTGTATCCGGTCTCCTGAGACCTCCGGTGGTTCCTCTGGACACCTGTCAGGTGCCCCGTCTCACTCCTCGTTTCTCTTCCTGGACCGAGTCTTACTCCTCTGCGATCTCCCTTTGCCCTTCTAGACCTCGTTTAGTTCTTCCCGGACCCCGAAGGGACCACCAGGTCACCGACTCTGAGGTGTGAAGATTACGTCCCCCAGACCCAAGCTAGGGACCAACCCCTTGATCTAAGGGTGTACGGTGTTGATTCTGAGACCGTGTCGGTTTATTTATTTTTAACTTTCCTTTTTCTTGCTGGACCCGTTACTGATATTTGTCTTACTTCATAGGGACGAGTGGTAAGAGGAATGAATATCCGTGTCTCAGTCTTACCTGTCTATATTCACATTTTAACAGAGGGAAGAAAATGTAACATCAACCGTTCTCGTAGATGTCTATCAATAAGTCATTTGAAGAAGGAGGGTGAGTGACATCTTACTCATATTATTACGGATGGAAAAACCTGACAACTGACTTACTCTATTACACTTATATAACATTATGGTGGAGAAAACTGGTGAACTGAGAGTGGAACTTGGGACTATGTAATTAACATGGGGGACTTTTAGTGTCTGTCAGAGATCCATGATTAACTATATCTAAAATGGTTTGTAAAATGGTTCTCTATCGTCCGTAATGTCAGATTTAGTGGTTTTAAAGGTTTTACAAGGTACGTTGAAATCCCTCTTTAAACCAAGAAGGGGAATACCGTCGTCCAAGTATAGAGAAGAAGGTTGTTGACGAGGGGTGGAGGGGTACAGGAGGGATGTTTGATGGTACCAGGGGGACGGGAGTGAAAAGAGTCGAAGGGACCGGGTCGAGGGGGAGGTCGGGGAGGTAAGGGAGGTCGTGGAGAGATCCAGGACGCCGACCGTATAGGGTAAGTCGTTCGTTTTCGGTGGTGGTGATCAGTCTGACGGGTCGACTTCAAGAGATTCGTACAGGGTCGGTGTAGTCAAGTCAAGTCAAGTCAAGTCAACGAGTCAGCACAGACTGAGAAAAGCTGGGGTACCTGACGTCGTCCGGTCCGAAAGGACGGGTAGTGGTTGACGGGTTCGAACGAGTGTGAGTACAGGTAACTCAACCACTACGGTAGGTTGGTAGAGTAGGAGACAACAGGGGAAGAGGACGAAAGTTAGAAAGGGTCGTAGTCCCAGAAAAGATTACTCAGTCAAGAAGGGTAGTCCACCGGTTTCATAACCTCAAAGTCGAAGTTGTAGTCAGGAAGGTTACTTATAAATCCTGACTAAAGGAACTCCTACCTGACCAACCTAGAGGAACGTCAGGTTCCCTGAGAGTTCTCAGAAGAGGTCGTGGTGTCAAGTTTTCGTACTTAAGAAACCGAGATTCTATCTCCAATATCAAGTAGAACGATGTATGTCTCAAAAACCGTTTGAGACCGGGTGTCCTTCACTACCTATTTATCCCCATTATAATCATCAACAACGGTCACAGACAGGATACTACAAAAAGGACCCGGTCGTACGTCAGTGGGACCTTCAGACCAACGGTCCTAATCACCTCCTTTACCCTTTACTGACTTTCCGTCTCCTTCCACCCACTGATAGTAGGTCCCTACAACAATCGTCCACCCATAGAGGTTGGACATCCCCACCTGTAACGGTTCACTTGTAGGTCTCTCCTTCCGGAGGACAGACCCTGTATTAAGAGGGAAAACATTAGTGACCACCGACTTGACAGTCACTCACATCTCTCTGACTGTTTCTGTTTGTTGGGTCCGTCTCGTGGAGAAAATCGACACGCAGGAACCATTCAGGATGTCCTATGTCGATCCTCTCTTACACGGGGATGAGAGGGACGTCCTCTCAGTCGAACTCGATGACGACCTAGATCCCGGTTGTCAGTCCACTGACGAGCAGGGAAACCCTCCCGACCGTTCTCTTAGTGCTAAACCCCGGTCTAAGAGTACGGACAGAAGTGGGGTAACGGGTCGTCTCGATTACCACTGAAGTCCATCTCTCTCCGAGGTGTCTTATCCCTTATTAGTCTAAACGTCAACCTTCTTCGAGGTCTCCAGTAAGTCAGTGAATAACCTATGAAAACTACTGTCCCTCGAGTGCAGGTCCGACAAACTAACGACCCGTTGAAGTAAACAATCTTTCGAGAAGACAGAAGTTGTTTTAACATAAAGACATTGAGTCCCGACAGAGAGGACTAAGGCAGAAGAGTTTGCCAGGTGATCCGATAAAATAAATCGAAAAGATCGTAGATCTTTCTCTTAGAACTTGTAGAAACAATAAGTTTACATATTAGTGTGTAAAACAGTACAAAGGTGGTCTCTTAGACTTCGTAACAGGTGGGGTGACCATCTCCTTCCTAAACACCCAACAATTATTTGATAATGACCCGTAGAGATTTATCGAGTAGAGGAAGTAAGGGGTAACTAAAGATAAGGAAAGGAGTAGTCTCGTGAGAGTGGGGTCGTAGAAAATCCACTACAAATAAACAAATAGCTGTAGAGAGACATCCGAAGGGACCACCGAGTGACCACTTCTTAGGTGGACGGTCCAAACTGGGGACCAGGTCCTTCTAGGGTGTCCGACTCCTTGTTGACTCGGACACCCGGTCTCGACGACTTGAACACGAGATCTTGGACCTTCGGTGTCGGTGACTCAGAGGTACGACTTTGATAACGTCGGGCTCACGGGATCTCGGGTACGAGACGATGTTCTCTTCGGTGGTGTTACTCTTTGAGCTCACGTAACGTTGATCTCTCATCGTGGACGAGTGACGTTGATCTCTTTTCGAGTACGTCGGGTACGTCGTTTTTTTCTAGGTCACGTCGGTATTTATTTATTTATTCTAATTTTTTATATATATCTGGGACACTCTCGTATTGGACAGGACGACACACAATAGGACATGACATACGGGTCACAAATCTTGTTCCGACCTTGTATTCTTTACGAGTGAATTATGAATGACTTAATTAGTTCTGGGTTTAATCCTATCACTACCGGGGTCCAGGATTGTCCTGAGTAGACTTATGAGTCCCTTCCTGGCCAATAAAGAAATCTTCGACTGACCATATCGTTGTCATCAGGACTAGAACCTCAGTCCTCTGGTCCGAAGGAGGGTCAAAACATGAGTAGCGGACCTATTGGGAGTTCTCCGTGCAAAGTGACGAGACCCCGAATAGAAGGAGTAGACATTTTACCCTAGCTGTGTGAGACGGGACAAGTTAAAGTCTCAAAAAGACTCCTATTTTACGTCGACATGCCCTCTTTCTTGTCGCGTTTTACCTTTCGTGTTGCACTCTCAATGTCGACGACAATAACACCAACTACAACATATTAGAGTCACGTCGTTTTCATATAAGTCGGACTCTTACTTAAATAGAAGATGAACTCTTCTTAATTAAAGACCTCGTCGCTCTCTCATAAACAAAAGGTCTCTACGAGAAATACTCAGACGAATGGTTATGGTGGTGGTGGTTACGAACAGATTTAACGGACGATACACATCCGTGATCGCGTCAACGACCTCCATGTAGTCTCTTGTTTTGTCTGTTTTTAGGGACGGAAGCACCGTAAATGTCGGATATCCTCCGTCCTTCCGTTATTCATTGATACATCACACAATCCCAATATTCACGGTTTTTTATGCTCTTTCTCTCTCTCTCCCTCAAAAACTTTTGTTTTTGTTTTTGTTCTTTCTCCTTATCCTCAAGGTTTCCACCCCCGACGACAAAATTTCCCACAAACCCTCTCTGGAGTCATCTACGACTGTGAACTCGTCTTTGAACTTCTACTCCTGAATCGGTATACCTACGACCCCCCTTTCGTAAGGTCCGTCTCCCTTACCGTTGGCGTTTTCAGGATTTGACTCGTGGAGGGAGTTTCCGGGTTCTGTTTTTATTCCTTTGATCACACAAACCTTATCTCCCTCTCTCCCCCTCACCGTCCACTCCAATCTCTCTACTGCCTGTGTCACACATCTCGGTGCCTCCTGTGACTGAAAATGAGGTTCCTTCCTCTCCGAGAGCTTCGAGGACTTCTCTTCACGATGGACTAGACTGGAGGTCACTGAATGAGACTGACGTTACTATTCTCATCTGGTAACCCTGACTCTGATCTTTATCCGTTCGGTAAATCTTCCACCCACGTACATTAGGTCTCCTCCTTACTACCGTCAAACCTGGTCCCTCCATCTCCACCGTTCTTCACTATCCTAAGATCTATATAAAACGTCCTTCGTGGTTATCCTAAACAATTACCTAGACAAAACCACTTTTTCCTTTTCCTTAGTTCTTACTCGGTTCCAAAAACCGGAGTCTGTGACCTTTCCACCTTAGCGACAAATACACCCCACTTGTCCTCCCTAATCGTCCTCGACTCAGAACTCGTAGAATGGAGACCCTCCTACCAACCTGTAAGTCTACCCGTACAACTGATTCGTATATGACAATGATTTATTTTCTATTTTTAAATTTTTTTATTGAACCCTTAGTAGTCGGATCTCATCCACAAATCTCGGTTCTCTGACCGACTCTTGTGACCTCCTTCACTCGCAGCTATCTCGTCTCTAGTTCCTGACTTGTAAGCCCTGTGACGTCACAAGTCCCTGACCATTCTACCCCCTGCATTCAGTTGTCCGTAACTGACACTTTGTAGTCGACTACTCCGTCTGTTGTTAGTCTCTCACACAACCCTGAAGGGATCACCACGTAACCCACCCTTAGGTGCACGGTCACATCCTCTGTACCCAAGGTAGGGACCAGGGCCTCCTTGGGTGTACGGAACCTCGTTGGTTCGGATGTAAGATCTCGGGTACTCGGCGTTGTCGACTCGGGTGTACGACGTGACGGCTCTGGGTGTACGGACCTCGGTTACGAGACGTCGTTCTCTTCGGCGATGTTACGCTGCGGCCACATGACGTGGGACAATCGGTGTTGATCTCCTCCTGGAGTGTTCCGTTGTTTCTAGGTCGGGACAGTTTTTTATTCTATTTCATTTGAAATTTTTTAGTCCTCTCATACTATACGTCCTTCTGCACACTTCAACCACGAAGTTCCCCCCGTTCTAGTTGGTGCAGCGTACAACGACTCTCCAGTGGATTCTACTTGTGGTGCTGACTACGAACCAGAGTGTTTCGTCTCCGGTGACCTCTAAAACCGCTCTCGTCTAGACGCCGTCACCACCCCCGTCGTCGACCTGACGTCACTTGTATTCGTTCTTTCTCCTCACATTAACCTCTCTCGTTTAAGTCTACGAGAAAACTCCTCACAACGAGGTTTTCCCTCGTCTGATTTTCATACACCAACCTCCCCTTGCACCCAGTCCTCTTCAAGAGACACAAAATAAACAAAGAAAAATTCTGCCCTCTTTATTATGGTACCAAAATCTGACAACCCTTAGTCGGTTACCTATACTTCTTGATCACGTTCCTTCTCTTCTCTCTCTAGAACCTTCCTACAGGAACTTATCCGCTCTCCCCGACCCAGTTCCGCTTTGTCCCCTCGACCGAAACAAATCCTCGCGGCCTTCAGGTGGGCAGTCTCCTCCTCTCCTTCACCTCCCATGACTCAGTGGCACGGTCACCCACCTGTCTGCACGCCCACCTTCGCACCCTTCGAGAGAAGACTCTCAAAGACAAAAGAGTCACTTTATCCCTCTTTCCAGTCCACCCCTTCCTTCACGACTCTCTTCTCTTTATACGGTTTCCTCGTCCCTGTCTTGTACTGACTCCACCATCTCCATAAAGAGATTCCTGAGACCGGGACGCGAACACACACTCTCTTGAAGTGGTCACGATAGAGACACGGTTTATAGTCTACAGAGACAGGGAGGAAGCGCTAATGAATCAGTCTAAAATTACCTAAGAATCCGTATTCAAAAATTTGAATTTTGAAGGGACACGCAGTGAACTTACTAAGGTTAACATCCTCGATAGTCTTGACAGTACAGAGACGTTTTTGACTGAAGTATTTTTCATTTTTCTTTTTTACAATGCGAGACTAGGTTCGACTGGAAAGTTTACAAGGTTTAATATGTGTCGTAGTGTACCAAATTAAAGAGAAAGCGTAGTAATCAATCCCTCGGGTAGAACCGGAACCTCTCCTTAAGAAAGAAAGAAAACAAAACCTATTTACAGGAGAGGAAATGTAAAGAGGGACGGTTTCACTGAAACCAAATAGACCGGTCCGTAAGGATCGGACTCAATAGAAAAAAAAAAATGTTTAAGAATTCTCGACGGAGCTTACTGATGGAAAATCTCTCGCCGGTTCTCAGAAGTTAAAATTCATATTAAACATATTGATGGTACTCTTAGTTCGTCGACTGTTCATAAACACTCCGTTAATACCACCTGATCGGCTTTTAGTAGGACGCGAGAATAGTGTCGAGAATACGTGAGCCGTAATTGTTGGACGGTTGTTTCCGTCTTACCCTACGAAAGAATCCGAGCGAAGTCAAGTCAAGTCAGTGAGTCAACGCAGACTGAGAAACGCTGGGATACCTGATGTCGTACGGTCCGAAGGGACAGGTAGTGGTTGAGGGGCTTGAACGAGTTTGAGTACAGGTGACTCAGGCACTACGGTAGGTTGGTAGAGTAGGAGAAAACAGGGGAAGACGAGGACGGAAGTTAGAAAGGGTCGTAGTCCCAGAAAAGGTAACTCAATCAAGAAGTGTAGTCCACCGGTTTCATAACCTCAAAGTCGAAGTCGTGGTCAGAAAGGTTACTTATAAATCCTGACTAAAGGAACTCCTACCTGACCAACCTAGAGGAACGTCAGGTTCCCTGAGAGTTCTCAGAAGAGGTCGTGGTGTCAAGTTTTCGTAGTCAAGAAACCACGAGTCGAAAGAAATACCAGGTCGAGAGTGTAAGTATGTACTGATGACCTTTTTGGAATCGAAACTGATCTACCTTGAAACAACCGTTTCATTACAGAGACGAAAAATTATACGACAGATCCAAACAGTATTGAAAAGAAGATTCCTCGTTCACAGAAAATTAGAGTACCGACGTCAGTGGTAGACGTCACTAGAACCTCGGGTTTTTTTATTTCAGACTGTGACAAAGGTCACAAAGAGATAGATAAAGGATACTTCACTACCCTGGTCTACGGTACTAGAATCAAAAGACTTACAACTCGAAATTTGGTTGAAAAAGTGAGAGGTGAAAGTGAAAGTAGTTCTCCGAAAAATCAAGGAGAAGTGAAAGACGGTATTCTCACCACAGTAGACGTATAGACTCCAATAACTATAAAGAGGGTCGTTAGAACTAAGGTCGACACGAAGTAGGTCGGGTCGCAAAGAGTACTACATGAGACGTATATTCAACTTATTCATCACACTGTTGTATGTCGGAACTGCATGAGGAAAAGAATAAACCTTGGTCAGACAACAAGGTACAGGTCAAGATTGACAACGAAGGACTGGACGTATATCCAAAGAGTTCTCCGTCCAGTTCACGAGACCATAAGAGTAGAGAAAGTCTTAAAAGGTGTCAAATAACACTACGTGTGTCAGTTTCCGAAACCGTATCAGTCATTTCGTCTTCATCTACAAAAAGACTTTGACAGAACGAAAAAGGTACTAGGTCGTCTACAACCGTTAAACTAGAGACTAAGGAGACGGAAAAGATTTTGGTCGAACTTGTAGACCTTCAAGTGCCAAGTGCACAACGACTTCGGACCGAACCTCTTAAAACTCGTAATGAAATGATCGCACACTCTACTCACGTTAACACACCATCAAACTCGTGAGAAACCGTAACATAGGTGGAGTATCATTGACCCGAAGGGTCCACTGTGTCACCATTTCTTAGGTGGACGGTTATGTCCTCTGTGTGTGTACGTATTCTGTGCTCAAGCTAGGGACCCAGTCCTTCTAGTTGGGTGAGGTCATAAGAACGGACCTCTTAGCGTGCCTGTCCCCTCGGACCACCCAATGTCAGGTACCCCGACGGTTCTCGGTCTGTGCTGATTCGCTGACTCGTACGTACGTGAATATTTTGCCTTTTTGAACTTAAGTTTAAGTCCAGAAACACCCACCGTCTTTTTGTTACTTCGATAAACATTTTCTCTTTTTAAGAAAATCAAGAGTACGAAGGAAGATTCCTATAACCTAGGACTCCCTGGTGTCCACACTTCTCCATTTGACCTCTCGGACTTAAAAAGTCCCGGTTCACCGTCCCATCTCAGACCCTCCTTCCTGTGGACCCTTGGACGTCACTATCTCCATCGCCGGACTCTCCCACCGTCCTACTGGTCAACCGTCCGGACCTCGAGGGACACCTATCTCTACGAGTTACCTCTAAACTTTTCCCTGTTTGGCGATAGGAGGTACACTCTGACACAGATAGGAGGTGGGGGTTGGGTGAGGTCGGTATGGGAAAGACGAGGAACATGAAGTACCGTACACGAGCGAAATCCCCATTACCTTATCATAACTATGTACTTCAGTCCTAACCAACCGTTCTTATTTTTGACGGGTTGTTTCTAGACCGCTCGTAAAGGTTTCAGGTAAGAAAAAGTTTATAAGTACTCATAAATGGTTCAAGAAAATTTTCACGGTTCGGAACAAGATCGTACGGTCTTTATGTCACTATTCGTTCTTACTGCAGAGACGGGAACACATCGAATATATGATGAACCCCTTCTGTTTGTTAATTTTTTTTTGATTGTTTTAGGTTATTTCTTTTTATTAATCCTTAATAAAAATTTCACAACCTATATTTAGAAGGATTTTATGAAAATTGTACACAAGTGAAATAATTTTTCTCGGTCAACTTGACTCCTGACTACCAAACACTATAAATTGTTATAAAATAACTAATTAATGGTACACGTTTCATATCAAAATCTATGACATTATTCACTTAACTTATACCTAGGAGTTCCTCGTAGACGAATTACCCCCTCTACACTGTCCGAATAATCATTAAAATTTTCATTACTCCATGGATTTTACGAGACGTAGAAGGTTATGTCGACCGTCGTCATATAAAGAAATCCTAGGACTTTAATCAGGTCTCGCCCTTCTTTCGGGACCTACCTAGGGTGAGACAAGGGAGTGAACAATAGAGGGAAGTACGAATAACAAACAGGGAAAGAAGTGGGTCGGTTTACGTACCCGGAGGTATGGCGGGTCAATGGTAGACAGTAGGACGGGTGTTGACTAAAGAAAAAAAAGATCATCAGGTTTCCACCTTTTCGTTTTGTCAGTTCAAGTATAAAAGAGTCAAGACAATGAACATCGGGTCGGTCACACCCATTCAATGAATGTGACCCAAAAGCAAAGGAGTAAGTATTTAATACCTACTGTGACATGGACGAAGTACTCTAAGAACACTTCTAGTTTACTTAATTAGACACCCTTTATTAATTATCTCACGGATTGCGTATCGTTTAAAACATAATCTCAATCGATACTAGCAAGACCACAATAGATTCACGAACAATAATAATGGACCTGACTGGAGTGAGTGGAAGTTCTGGTGAGGACGACTCTTAGATGGAGAGCTGAGGGTTGGTTCGTCTCTCCGGTGACCACGTCTCGGGAACCCTAAACCTAAACCCTAATGCCTTTTATTCGGAGGAAGATAAGTTCACATCTTACTATGTCTCCATAAACTCTACCTGGAACCTTTCCCTTTTCTACATCTGTAGACCGTTACCACCCCTCGTCCTCCCCTTTCGGTAATATCAGTCTCTCCTGTTGCACTCGTTTTCTTGTCTTCGACTTGGAAACCTTGACCGTGACTTTACGACCCACCAAAGTAAACAGACCTGTAACTCACCTACTCCGTTTCTGACTTTCTGTCTACACCTTTGTACATTCTAGTCAACTGGTTAACACCTCCGTGCACTTACAATTCAACAACCACAAGCTAAATGGGATATCCGTTTGCCCTTGATGACACCTGAAAGTCCATAGGTTGAAACAGGAGACGATAGTACATCAGTATATCCACATTCTCAACAAATGGGGTTACAATTTACTCGGTTTCGATGACGTTCGAAAACTCAAATGATTAAAAAAAAAATGATGAACATAAATAATCTATAAGGTGTCCCTAACCAGTTCTTTCGGATTTACTTAGTAAATAGGGTTTAGTTCCCTTAAGGTATAAAAGAGTTATTCTTCTATGGTTTTTTGTCCCAAAAGGGTAGTCTCTCTCACTATGTAAATGAAAATCCCGATATCTACTGTAAATTTCATTACAAATTAAGCACAATATAAATGAGAACTTCTAAGTTTCATATATAAGATACCGTATCATATATTCAAATATTTATAACGGAAAGAAGTACATGCAAAGTAGTCAAAATAAATTGAGTAACGTCTATAGTCGTAGTTACAGAAACAGTAACGACTTCACTTAAAAACTTAGTAGATTATCAAAACGTCTCGTATTATAAAAGTGTAAACAAATTCAACAAACTATATTTCGGGAAAGACGAACACACATATTATTTTAAAAGAGGATTCGATACACGGATAAACGTATTCTTGTCAAACCTAAAAAGTAAAAAAGATAACGATCCACAAGTACTAGAGGTGTTTACTCATGTATAATGGACCTACAAAGAATTAAAAATTTCTCAAAACTTAAAACACGTTTTATAACTGTGACATTATAGTTCACTTTTTCCGTCCTATACATTAATACATTTATATCATACTGAAGTGGATACTTCTTTAATATAAGTTTTGCTGATATAACGAAATGAAAATTTTTTATAAATAAATAAATAAACCAAGATGACCCAGATCCAACGTCGTACGTCCTAGAAAATCAATACCGTATACTTGAAAATCAACATCGTACACCCTAGATCAAGGGACTGGTCCCTAACTTGGGACTGGGGAACGTGCCTCGTGTCTTGGAATTGGTGACCTGGTGGTCCCTTAAGGAAAACAGTGAAAGTTTTTGACTAGAATTTTTTGAAGTACATGTTGTAGGTTGTGTTAAAGTAGTCTACAAAACATATTTGTGGTTCTAAATCGTACTTTCACCTTCATTCACTTCAGTGAGTCAGTACAGGCTGAGAAACGTTAGGGTACCTGACATCCGATGGTCCGAGGAGGCAGATACCCTAAAAGGTCCGTTCTTACGATCTCACCCAACGGTAAAGGAAGAGGTCCTCTAGAAGGGTTGGGTCCCTAACTTGGGTCGAGAGGATGTAACATCCGTCTACGAAATGGTAGACTCGGCGGTCAAACACCAATAAAAGTACTCTTTGTGACCAAACCTACTTCGTGTAGTGAGTCAGTACAAGCTGAGAAACACTGGGGTACCTGACGTCGTACGGTCCCTTAGTTCTAACGACCCTCTTTATAGTTATTGGAGTCTATACGTCTACTGTGGTGGGAATACCGTCTTTTACTTCTTCTTAATTTTTCGGAGAACTACTTTTACTTTCTCCTCTCACTTTTTCAACGGAATTTTGAGTTGTAAGTCTTTTGATTCTCGTACCGTAGACCAGGGTAGTGAAGTACCGTTTATCTACCCCTTTGTTACCTTTGTCACTGTCTGATAAAAAGACCCGAGGTTTTAGTGACGTCTACCTCTGACGTCGGTACTTTAATTTTCTGTGAACGAGGAATCTTCCTTTCAATACTGGTTGAATCTGTCGTATAATTTTTCGTCTCTGTAATGAAACGGTTGTTTCCAGGTGGATCAGTTTCGATATCAAAAAGGTCATCAGTATATACCTACACTCTCAACCTGATATATCTTTCGACTCGTGGCTTCTTAACTACGAAAACTTGACACCACGACCTCTTCTGAGAACTCTCAGGGAACCTGACGTTCCTCTTGGTTGGTCAAGTAGGATTTCCTCTAGTCAGGACCCACAAGTAACCTTCCTGACTACAACTTCGACTTTGAGGTTTTGAAACCGGTGGACTACCCTTCTTGACTGAGTTACCTTCTCTAGGACTACGACCCTTTCTGACTTCCGTCCTCTTCTACCCCTACTTTCTCTTACTCTACTAACCTACCATAGTGGTTTAGTTACCTGTACTCAAACTCATTTGAGACCTTCCACCACTACCTGTCCCTACGGACCGTACGACGTCAGGTACCCCAGCGTTTCTCAGCTTGTGCTGACTCACTGACTTGACTTGACTTGGAGGGAGTTCCCGAAGGGACCATCGAGTCGACCATTTCTTAGACGGACGTTATGTCCTCTTGGACCAAATTAGGGACCAAACCCTTCTAGGGGACCTCCTCCCGGACCGTTGAGTGAGGTCATAAGAACAGACCTCTTAGGGGTACCTGTCTCCTCGGACCTCCCGATGTCAGGTACCCCAACGTTTCTCGTCCTGTACTGACTCGTTGATTCGTGTGTCGTGTCGGAGGGAGTTATCCTGTTAAAATTACAAGTTTTATGAACTTTGCCGGGGAATTTTATAATCTCTAAAATACTTTCAAATATGTACCCTATCGGGAAAAAAAGGACTCCCTTAAAAAGACCTGTTGAATACAAACGTGTATACACTAGAGAAGAGAAGGTAACCGTTACAGATCAGAACAATAGGGAAAGGAGGGTCGGATCAAAAAACAAGAAAAAACCCCCCCGGACCCTCTCATATTAAAAACGAATTTCCTATCAGGAAATCCATTGTTTTACAATATCGTCTTAATTTGTTTGTCTTTTCTTGTGTTTTTTCAAATTAAGGGATGATGTCAAGAGGGTCACCCGAAGTACCCAAGAGGATTTCAGGGAAGGAGGGGTCTCGACGGGACTGCGTTGTCGAGTCACAGGGAGGAAGGCACGAGAGTCGCTGGAACCCCGGGAGAAGTCGACCGGAGTATACGTGGACAAATGGCTGTGATCCACAGGACTCCCGTCTGAGAATCTAATACGAAACAAGTGAGGGAGTCAAGGACCGTGTCACGGACGTCCTTACTTACTTGTTTATTGGTG
Source organism: Capra ibex (assembly GCA_006410555.1). NCBI lineage: Eukaryota > Metazoa > Chordata > Mammalia > Artiodactyla > Bovidae > Capra > Capra ibex. Next base: position 3,378,723 of record SJYO01010634.1, on the reverse strand, counting down.
TGTTAGAAGACACTATTCCTTAGTAAGGTCATAGAATCTCTCAACCATATTTAAATTTTACTACGGTATACGTCTGAAATTATAAACAACTAAGGTTGATACACGTGTGTAAGTCTATCAAGGGTAGACAACGAATTTACATACCCACCGGTTTAGAGTATGTACTCCACTACTTTCCTCCTGTCCGTAGCGGAAGTCGAATTTACACCTCCGAAAAGACCTTTTTTTTTTTTTTCAGGTCCGAATCAGATGAAAAATTTTAACACACTGAAACCAAAACACTACCGAGGCCCAGTGGTAATACAAAAGTGTCTTATACAGGTTCAGGTCGTAAAGACTTCTGACCATTAGACGAAACTCAAACAAAATCGAGTTGATCTGGAAACGGGCGAGTTGATCTGGAAGTTGGAAGGTTCCGACAGAAAGTTTAGTAATTGATCGACCACCTACCGAAAGGTCCTTAAAGACCACAGACACTCGCTATCCGGTAACGAAGTCGGTTATAGTTGACAACAGTTATTGTGTAAAAGGTCTGTGTGTTCTTATGTATATGAGTACATATGGATACCGGTAACTAAAATCGTCATAAAAAACAATACAGATAAGGTATAAAACGTTATCAGAACCAACGGCAAGTATATATCGTAGAACGGATTGTGAGACACACGAGTATGGGCTACTGACTACCCCGTGGTTTGTATGGCATCTATGACTGGAAGTTACGAAAAGGAGTATAAGAGTAATTAGAAAGTCGGTCCTTATAGTCGTTGAGGATGACATTCCGTCACTCTCCGAAAGTGAGAGACCCACTGCTACACTCAACCCTTTAATAATGTCCCAGGTCTCGTTAGTACTAATCTTGTATTACTGTGTCTCGGACTTGAAACTTTAGTGTACGGAACAAACTAAGAACCGAGACGGTAAATGGTCGATACGCAAAGTTCGTTCTGAGAATAAAAGGACACGGAGTTAAGAAGGTAGACAATTTACCCATATATTATCAAGGATAAGCATCCTTAAGACACCCTTCATTACTCAATTGGATACACTTCATGGTGTGTATCTGACGATAAAATTCACAATCAATAATAGCAAAATGAAAATTTTTAACTTCATTTCATGACGACTGATGACTTCTTAACTACGAAAGTTTGACACCACGACCTCTTCTGAGAACTCTCAGCGAACATGGTGTTCCTTTAGTTTGGTCAGTTAGGATTTCCTTTCGTTGGGAGTTATAAGTAACCTTCCTGACTACGACTTCGACTTCGAGGTTATGAAACCGGTGGACTACGTTTCTCGGTTGAGTAACTTTTTCTGGGACTACGACCCTTTCTAACTCCTGTCCTCCTCTTCTCCCACTGTCTCCTACTCTACCGTAGTGACTGAGTTACCTGTACTCAAACTCGTTTGAGACCCTCTATCACTTCCTGTCCCTTAGGACCACACGACGTCAAGTACCCCAGTGTTTCTCAGTCTGTACTGAATCGTTGACTTGTTGTTGTTGATCGATAACAATAATATATACGATAACCGAGACCAATTGACATTTCCTTGACTGATGGTACTGTTCGGGGCTGACCCAATAGGGAGAATGAGGGTGGTCTTTTCATCCCCAATCAAACCCCGACCCTTGAACACGAAAGAGACGACCGACTCCAACCCTTTTCCTTCTGTGGTCCGGGACCGTCATAAAGGCCTCGTCCTCAGTACACTTTCGGACAGGGAGTAAGTAGTCATATCAGTTACAGAGAGAGTGAGTAAGAGTGTCGATTAAGAAACTGGGAAGGATCTCTAAAGGGTCGTATGCCGTGGGGTAAGGTAGAGAGCGAGAGTATTACTAACGAGGTCCAGGAGACAGAGAGAGGACCTGGTTCCTTCTTCGACGGAGGGGCGACGGGATAGATGGAGGGTAGTTTCGAAGGGTAGATCAAGAGTGTGACGAAGATTTCACTAGAAAGATTTTGTGAAGAGTCCCTGAAGGGACCACCGGATCACTGCTTTTAAGGTGGGAGGGTTACGTCCCCTGGGTCTAAACAAGGGACCAGCCCTTCGATCTAGGGTGCACGACGTCGAGTCTGGGTCACACCGCTGTTTTATTTACATAATTTTTTTTTTATTTACTTTATTTAGAGTAATACAAAGAAGAGACAGCCTATGGAGGTCACCGAGGGATAGTGGACGTGTTACTACATTCTTCTGTGGTACATCGAAAGTCTTGAAGGACGGTGCACCACTTCCGAGGAAGGGGAATGAGGAAAGAACGAGTGAAAGGTGAGGTCGGTTTGACTTGGTCACGGACACAGAAAGTGCACTAAGAAAATGAGTCTGTAAAAGAATAGGTTTAACGGAAAGGACCATGAAGCTATGAAAGTTAAGATAGAAATTTAAAATTCCACTCTATGATGAAAAATTTTACTCTGAAAAGGAGATTCTAGGGAGTAGGAAGTGAGGTGATAGGGAGGTCAGTCTTAAAAAATTAGAAGAGAGTATGAGGGTATTATTAAACTAATATAGAGATACTATTACCAATCGTGTCTGACGGAACATTGTAAATCAAAATGAAAACGAATAAAGTTTTAACGAAAGTTTACCGATTGTTATTGTTCTACCATTATGAACGGTTTTGAGTAACTTGTCATGTGAATTCTACCCAAATAAAACAATACACGTCTAATATGGAGTTATTTAAACTAAAATTTTCTATTCATGTCATTTCCGTATCGTCTTCTTTTTATTTGTCTACCCTTTTAACCCTACTACCCTTTTATTTTATTTAAGTCCCCATTTCAATCATGTTTTTTCGTACGATAGTTAAAGATACCCGAATTTAAACGGAGACTCGTTTAAAGGGTCTTCGGTCTTCTTCATCTCTTAAAACTGGTCTCTTTATCTCTAAAAGGATCAAGAATTTGGATTTTTTTTTAGAGAAAGTCCCCTGGGATACTTCTCTTATGATACACGAGATTTCCTATCCAAAGAGTTGTTATTGGGATACAATTTGGGTTATTCCTAAAAATATCCCGGCAAAGAATATTGATTCAAGTTCAACGACCGTCTTGTAGTTTCATGCTAATTCTTTTGTCAAGGCATTCCTTGATTTTATCACGGAGAGTCCTCGTGTTGAAAGATTACCAAACTGATCTAATCCTTTATTTTAAATTTTATCGATATCTTTACTCACCCGACGAATAGGAAGTTCTTTAAGAAACTTAACTATACTTACATAGTACGTATATAGAATAATAATAAACTCTCAAGTTCCGACATCCTACACACCGGTCTCGGATCTCACGTTCATGGAAGACAATGGTTAGCTCTTGTCTAGAAACAAAAACTTCTAGACAACGGTCTACGTATGTGTAAACATGAACAATATAACAACTTTACTGGGGAAATAGTAATACGGTACAGAGAGAAATAGGCTGTCATAGGGAACTAGACTTCAGATGAAATACGCTTTAACTATATCACTGAGGTCGAAGGAGAACCAATACAAACGTACACATAGAAAGAGATAGGAAAATGAAAATTAGACACGAAAATATAAATTTCATCCTAAGACCTTCTATCATATCTTAGACCAGAAAAATTTTTTTAGGACAGACTATTATAGACGGAAAAATTGACCACATAAATCTGGTAAGCACAAATTACACCAATAAATATACCAACCTGATTTTGAATGGTAGAACGAAGAACTAAAAACAACAAGGTTAATAAGAAACGAATGTAAAAGAAAAAGATGGCAGAGACACAAATTAATCTTAAAAAAAAAATGTTAAGATGAAAATAGAGGAAATAACTACATAATAAATAAAATCACTAATAGGATCCCAATATTATGTGTAAATTTTTATTAGACTTAGATAGAATTTTATTGTAATATGATAAAGTTCCCTTTACATTTCTGGGAGTATTGTGATATAAGGGTCGAGGAAGAAGGGTAAGAAACACGGTAACATCAATATAATAAAGTGAAATTGGATACGACGTTTGTATATTATGGAACGATGAGAAAAACGGAATTTGTCACTCCATAGAGAATCCTTTAATTTTTATACCTTTTAAAATAAAACGAAGAAGTAAAGAAATAAATCTAAGTTTAAATTCTTGATATAATATACAGAAGACGAACTTCTAAATTGTAAAGAAAATCTCATCCAGACGACTATCACTTAAAGGATTCAAAAAAACAAGCAAACAGATTCTTTAAGAGAAAAAGAGGGAGTGAAAACTTTCGATAAAGACGACCCAAATAAAGACGACAAATACGTAAAAAACACACAAAGTCAAACTATTAAAGAAAACTGGATAAAAGTCCAAATGACTAAACGACTAAGAAGGAAGTCGATACAGTTCAGATGACTAATCGAGTAACTATTGTAAGTAATAGAGACGAGGATGTAAAAACTAAAAAACATAAAAGTAATCGAGAAAGAGTATGAAAAGTTGGAAGATCACTTTAATAAATAGACTAAAAGGTACAACAAACGAAAAAAGGTTATCTTAGAAACCGTACAATTAGTATCAATAAAATTTAATGACTAGACTATCGAGGTTGTAGACATACTAAATACTTAGACCAAGATTACTAACGAAAAGAGGAGTCCGACAAAAAGAAACAGAAAAACATACGGAATATTAAAAAAACACCTTCCGGTCTACATATATCATGTCATCTATTACTCTACTCAGGTTTATAAAAAATTGTAAACCTCTACTGGTGAGGAAAGGACAATCGGGAAATCACGACCTTCACGTACAATTAGATCAACGTCAACCCGACACAAACTTCAAACGACAACGACACCAATGGGAATCACGTGGTTTTAGAAGTTTAAGGAGATTACTACTGAAGACAAATACTTCACTTCACTCGAGCGAGCCAGTACAGGTTGAGAAACGCTGGGGTACCTGACATCGGGTGGTCCGAGAAGGTAGGTACCCTAAGAGGTCCGTTCTTATGACCTCACCCAACGGTAAAGGAAGAGGTCCCCTTGAACGGCTGGGTCCCTAGTTTGGGTCCAGAGGTCGTAACGTCCGTCCGCGAAATGGGAGACTCGGTGGCCCCTTCGGACAAATACCATATCTGATTAAATGTTCCAAAACAGGTTCAGACAAGAGACGACGTGAAAATTAGAAAGACTAACCTAAACGCAGAGGTAAAGGTGACGATGAGTCTCTCTTAGACGGAAAACGTCGGAGGGTCGACATACGGGCACAACAAAAATGAACTATGAACGATCATGACCTCTTCCTTTACCGTTGGGTGAGGTCACAAGAACGGACCTCTTAGGGTCCCTGCCCCCTCGGACCACCCGACGGCAGATACTCCAGCGTGTCTCAGCCTGTACTAACTTCGCTGAATCGTCGTCGTCGTTACACCTCTTCTATCCACACCCTCTCCGGTAAGAGAATACAAGACAGAGTCGACATCCGTCCGTGATAGTTAGACCTTGAGTCCTACACCTAAAGAGTTCACAAGAATCGGAGGGAGGTTTACGTCCCAACATTTGTCGTACGTAAAGACGGGGAAGAAAGGTCCATCTCGAAAAGAAGAAAAAGAAGGGGGATTAGACAATGAAGTCGAAGTCATTCAAAGGTGGTCACGATAGTCTGATAACAAGATAAAAGAAAGAAGGACTTATAAAAGAAGGAATCTCTCGTCTTCCCTCTACCTTAAAATTGTGACCGATGACAAGAGAGGGTTAATCGTGGTACTCCACTTGAAAGAGGGACTAGAAACGACTTTTGGAAACTGCCCTAAGGACCTCCTTTTCAAACGTTTCTTTCGGAATAAAAACTGTCAGGTGACTTGTCTTAGTCTGAGAAGAATACTTTCAAATCCAAAGGTTTGTCAAGAGTCGGACTTCAATCCTGGTGACATGGGGTCGTACGTCCCCTGACTACCTCGGGGACGTCTGTCCCGGCACTATAAAGAACCTCTTACAGAAGGTACCAAACAGAAGTCAGATGCATGGTGTGTCAGTTTACGTGGACGTTGAAATACTTCAAGTCATACAACCTAGGGTTCATACCTAAAGTACTTCGTCGTTTTAATTTTGTTTTTATCCTCCTAGTTGTACTCCAAGAGTCGGAAAAGAAAAAGTCTGGTTTATCGTGAGTAAATGATAGGGTAATAAAGTCACACTTTCCTACAAATTACAGGTGAGGGAAGGGTGTCTTACATGAGAATCTCATTACTTGTCAGGAAAATAAACCTCATTTAAATCGGTATAATTTTTTGAGTTATTTCACTTGAATTAAAAAATAGAAATAGTAATATCTGGGCCCTACGAATCAACACCTAGTCGAGTTCGGGAGTCAGATCGTGAATACCCAAACGACACCTCAGACCGACGGAACAGTACATCAAGACAGAAGACATAAAGACAACACTGAAGGACCTTTCGTCTCAGTACAGTGTCAGTGGGAACAAAAAGATTGAACTGGGAGTTTATATCGGGTGAATTATCCACAAGTCGCTTATTATTACTAATTATCATTAATAATTGAATTAATAATTATGGTGTGATATAATAACGTGTATATATATATACATCGATTATTTACAATCGACTTAACGTGACTGTTAGACCGTACGTGGTGGTGGTGGGGGTGGTGACAAATCCAGTAGAAGGTCATAGAGGGATTAGGGTGGACCTTCCTATCCTTAAATGAAAATAAAAGAAAGTAAAGTCATCGTAAATCACTCATGGGTGAAACTCTTTCCTCAAAGAAAAACCTACGACACCCTCTATTTTTCTATTTATTTAGTTCTCTATTTATTCCGGAAGTCACCAAATATTAATAATACATGTGTCCATAAATATTATAATTCGTCTCACACTAGTTACTGGTAAATTAATACTCATGCCCCCCACACCCTTAACTCGTCTTTAACAAGGACGCCGGGAAATGAGTCTTATAAGACTTACCGACGAACTAAGATAAGAATGCCACCTCCCTCCTCCTATTCGTACGTGAAACGAAAGCTACCTGTCATCACTTCTTTATGACGGTTCAATCCTTCTTTCTTGTCTCCCCACACCTTTCTCGTACTGCCAGGTCCTCGAGCCTCTCCCCTTGTCGAAGAAGGGCCCTACCTCCTCACCGTCCGCCAGTCTCTTCACTACTTACGACGGGTCTCCCCTTTACCCTTCCAAAGAATCTCTTTCACCCTACTTTCTCAACAGGAACTCCGACCCATCTTGAGTCTGCATATCCACACCCCCTCCCTTGTCGGACCTGCTCCCGAATCTCTCTCTTACACGACCACACACCTCCCTTCCCCCGCCTCTTCTGTACGGACCTCTCGGACATTCTTAATCGAACACGACCTGAAGGGACCACCGCGCCACCTATTCTTCGGTGGACGGTAACGTCCCCTGTCGCCCAAGCTAGGTACCAGGTCTTTCTAAGGTGTGCGACCGCACATTGATTCGGGTGCGTGGTCCTGACGACTCGGGCACGAGATCTCGGGGACTCGGCCTTGATGACTTCGGTCGCAGATCTCGGACACGACCCGTTATGCCCTTCGTTGAAGACACTCTTCCTACGCGTGGTGTCGCTTCTCATCGGGGGGTGAGCGGTTTTGATCTCTTTCGGGCACGTTTAGTCACTTCTGGGTCGTGTCGGTTTTTATCTAATTATTTAAAAATTTTCAGAAAAAAATTTCTAATCTTTTTTCTTAATCCAACACGACCGTGTCTCGTTCATGAATTATTTATTAACAGTTTACTAACATATCCATTTACCGTCGTAGTCTGTACCCCATAACAAAACAAATAAATAAAACCATTCTTTACCATTTCAAAATTTTTCTTCTACTATATTAACATAATACTACTAACGAGACACCTCTTGTTCCAGTTGGTTCCCGTCCCCGTACTAGACTCTTTGGTACCACTAAAAGGATTTACTACCTGAAGCACGGGACGGGGGGTGAAGGGTAGTAGGACCTTTCGGACGAAGAGACTGAGACATTCTTCGGTCCGAGGTTACGAAGGGAGAAAACTTTATAAACACCCAGTCACTTACAGTTGTGAGTCCAATGTACGCCTCACACAAATTTGTGTGTGGCCCTTGTAGTTGTGTATAGGATAAGGATTCCTCTCCTTATTCCAGAGGATAAACACGATCACAGTTTCAACTGTACCGAGGGTCCTTCCTAGACCCCTCCTCTGTATATCATACCGACAGTCGGGACTTCAAACAGCTTCGGAGATCTTCAGGACCCAAACCACTAAGACCAGGAACGAAACGTCTCCCTTCTACCTTTTGGTAGACTATAAGGAGAAAAGCATGAGGAGCAGACAAGGTATAACTGTAGTTATTTGTTACTTTAGTGTCCTAGGTCTAATTCATTTAGATAAAAGGAACGTACACCATGTTGTGTCAAACTTTTATTTTTTTGTTTAGTTTACGAGACCTTTGTTTTACTTACGTTTAATTCGGGGTTTCTTTAGACAGTCGTAGACTTGTAAAATAAAACGAAAGAAGAGGGGAAATTTAATTTGGTTGTGGTAAAAGGTTTCGAGTTTGTACTTAGTGTCGGGGAAGACCCTACTTACTAAGACCGACACCGGATCAAATTCGTCTACTAGGGGCTGTTCAACCCCCTTGCTCCGAGAGGAGGTACTCCATCCTCACAACTCCTATGTAGGAGAGTTCCCGTCTCTCGGTTCGCACGTTCACAGGCCTACTCCTACGGACCTCGACCCTATACCCCTGCTTTTGTCTTATCTCTCAGATAAAAAGGAAAACTACTTGGGTAGTAACATAAAAATTTTAAAACAATTTCGTGGAATAATTTTAATAAAAAGAAATTATAAAAAATTACACCTGGCAAAAATTTCAGAAATAACTTAAACAATGTTATAACGAAGACAAAATATCAAAAACCAAAAAACTATGATTCCGTACACCCTAGAATCAAGGGGCCGGTCCCTAACTCGGGGCGTGAGAGACGTAATCTTCCGTTTTTCAGAATTGGTGACCAATTCAGGGATTTTAAGAATTTACCACAGTATCATATTCTAAGGCTCACACCGGAATTCCAATCTCTCTTGACCAAGTCTGGGAGTAGGGATATGTTTACAGGAACCCTCCTCAATCAATTGTATAATAACTGGTCCCCTAAAAACGTCTTTGATTGTGAACATCACAATTATACAGAGGTCAGCTATTACACAATCTAAGAAACTTGACCAAAGGAAGGGATATTAAACCCCTGTCATCGTAGGTTGTGGACATCATAACGTAGTCCTAATATACTATATTATGTATATTACATAAATCGTTTCCCCGTGTACCACTCGTGAATTCAATAATAACTATTTCTCATTTCAGGTCAATAGAGTTTCTTCAGCCTTCAGACTCTTATTCGTGTCCGTGAACTCCTATGAACAAGAAAGGTGCCACTGGAGACCTTAAAGTACCGACAAGATTTCGAAAAGGGGGTCCCCAACGTCTTCTCCGGGTCTCCCAGTTCTCCCGGGTCCATCCGGTCTCTCTGCCGACGGGGTGCTGTCAGTCTGGGACAATGGCGACACGAGTAAGAGACTGGTGACGCGAGGACCTCCCTCCTCTCCCCTCTTCTTAGACCACCACCCAACGACGACGATTCAGCAAAGTCAGCACAGACTGAGACACACTGGGGTATCTGCCGTCGGGTGGTCCGAGGGGGCAGGGACCCTAAGAGGTCCGTTCTTGTGACCTCACCCAACGGTAAAGGAAGAGGTTACGTACTTTCCTTTTTCACTTTCACTTCAGCGAGCCAGTACAGGCTGAGAAACGTTGGGGCACCTGACGTCGGATGGTCCGAGGAGGCAGGTACCCTAAAAGGTCCGTTCTCATGACCTCACCCCACGGTAGCGGAAGATTCGGGTGGACTTCTCCAGCAAACGTTAAGCCGGGGTGTCTACCCTGACGTCCACGGAAGGGGTCTCTGTCATGACTAAAAATTTCTCTCCGTCTGTAAAGTAAACCGTCACAAACTTGAAAAGGAAAGTTCGCAAGGACCTTCACTGGTAAACTTCTCGTATCACTCCACTCGTCCCTTCGGTAGAACCGACTTCCCCTACGGGTCCGAGGGGAGTAGGTTGGAATCTCGGGTCACGGAGTCCTTCGTAGGATCCGTGAAACCGGGATATCGAGACAAATCTCGGACAGTCGAGGTCCCTACCCTGTAGACCCGGACCTGACCGAGGGACCCCAAGGAGTACCTTGGGTTTTTTACTTTCTGTAAACATGAGGGACCAAGTGTTCGTCTTACTTAGGGGCCTCCCAGAGAGGGTGGAGACCTTGGACACCCTAATTTGAAACTATGAGTGAAGACGGGGTAAAGGATCCGACTCGACGAGTCTACCGTAATCCCGGTCTAAAAAAATCTTCAGCAGCTCGTCCCCAGGGGTTGGAGGTCCGGCGTATGACCATGGAGGACTAGTCTAGTCACCGCCGTAATCTAATCCCTATTTTACAGTCTAGTCGTCGTCGTAATTTAATCTTTGATTCACGTGTTATTTCCAACACGGGAACTTAGTAGGGCTTTGGTAGGGGAGGGGGCGGGGCTGAGGCCCAGGTACTTTTTTCACAGAAGGCACTTTGACCAGGGACTACGGATTTTCCGACTCCTGACGACACTGTCTCACAGAATAGGTATATTGTTGTAGGGAAATTTGGGTCTAGAAGACGAACCAGTGAAAAGTCCTAGTGTGAAAACCTAAAAGTAAAGGTTTTAGAGGAACCTTTCATAGATCGACAATTTCCTACCCCCGTAAAAACGACAAAACAACCGTCTTCGTTTTGTAACTTCTTCTCCTGTTCCCTGGTTCGTTAAAACGTCGCTCAATGACTTAAAATCAGAATGATTTTTCAGAGAAACCTCCGTGTCCTTCTTGGACCGAAAGGTAGACGACAAAGCGTGTCCACCGAGGTGTGTCTGCTACAAAGTAAAAGACACCGACGTCCGGCTCGAAACAGGACAGACGGAAAGGGTCGACGCAGGACCTCGGAGGAGAAGTGAGGGAGCAAATCAGAGGAGGTGGGGCTGGAGTGACAAGGGAAGAGGAACTGAAAGAAGACACCGAAAGGGATCACACTTCAAATAAAGAGACAGTAGTAACAAAGGTAACGACGGGAGAAAGAAAAGACACAGAGACACAAAGACCAAACGATTGATAGAGAGAGGATAAAAAAAAAGGGGGTGATTGGTTACGGATCGTGGGTCAAGGAACTCTTTGTACGGAAACAAAGACCTTGGGGAATCGACAAAATCTACAAGAGGACTTCGGCGGGGAACAAAGAGGTTTCTTCATCCGTATCGTACACCTCGAGTAAAAAAAAATTCTATTAAAAAATTTTCTCGGTAGAGTAACCAAGAAAAAAAAATTTTTTTTTTTGTATAAATGAATAAACCGACGCACCCCAAGATCAACGCCACGCGTCCGAGGGATCAACGCCGTGTGCCCGAGTCATCTACACCACGTGCCCGGATCAAGGTACCAACACCCTAGGGTCAAGGGGCTAGTCCCTAACTTGGACACAGGGGACGTAACGTTCCGCCCGAGAGGTGGTGACCTGGTGGTCCTTCCAGGGGTACCGAGTGAAAAACAAAGAAATTATCGTACCTAGTAACGTTTCTTCTCTTCCTTAAACCCCCCGTGTCGTCGAGGGGGAAAGGAACGGGAGGTCGATGTCCGTTAGAGTCGTCTTAAATCTAGTGGGGTCTCAAAGTCTGGAAAATTTGATCAATCTAAATGACAAAGTCCTTCAAACAGAGGACGGAGTCCACTGACTTTCGGTAGTCAGTTGGGAGAGAGGTTTGAAATGAAAAAAAGAACGCCTCTCGTAACTCCTTAGATGGGACTTTATAAACAGGTCCGTCAAACGAGAAGGATTCATTTTTGCGTGAGATCTCAGACACCAGTTCACTGTACATAACAGAGTGAGTGACTAAGTGACCCACAAAGGACGTGTGAGGACACACAGACCGTGCGACCCCCCGAGACCCCTCGGTCACCCCTCATGTGACCCGGGACGTCCTCGACAGGTCGGACGGACGACCGGTCCCTCTACCCTCAAGTCCGTTCCTAAACTAGAAATGTCGTAGTCAAAATAACACTCGGGTGGTCAGAGTAACAAGGTTGAAAGGACGGTTATAAACTCTACTTTCTCCGTCGCGTAAAAAAGACCCCTAAAGTAAAGTACGGGGGGAGGTCCTACTTGTTCATGGTTGGAAAGGAAGGGGAGTTGGTGTGGAGAAGGAGAAGGAGTGAGAAGAGAAGGGGCACGGGAACCATTGAACTTGTCGGTTTCTGACCGGTCTGAGGTCGCGTAAGTACCTCCGAAAAGGTCAAAAGAAAAGTTCCTTCCCACTTCACCACTTCTTTCCCCCTGTCTTCAATGTTACTGACTCGAAGGACAGACACAGTCTAAGACACGGACTACCAAAAGATTTAAGTAAAGGAAATTGGGAATAAGAGTCAGATGGATATTCCATCTATTACAGTAAGGGTGTAATTACTTCTTCTTTACCTTTAAGTCTTTTCCAGTCTGTCCAACAGGTTCTCGTCTATAAATTATGTAGTGTCTTGACAAGGACCTTGGATCTAGACAAACTTAAGTTTTCAGTCTAAGAACGGTGATGTCGAAGACACACACACACACACACACACACACACGCGCGCACACACATGCACACACATGTACATACACACACACACGCACGTGTACACACACCACCTTACCTGACCCTCTCCTATTTAACTTGCTATTCTTAGTAGGGTCAAAGAAAAAGAGGGTGGAACTCAGAATTTGGGCTTCTCATAGGACGACGAGAAGAAGACTAGTCCCATGTCGGTACACAGTACCTGCTAACCCTGTAACTCTTTACTCCATAGACCGACAGAGGGGTCTCCCTGAAGATAAGTGAAAGTGCACCGCGAATTACCCGAGGTCTTGGTCCGACGGACGAGAAGGCAAACGGTCGACAATGGAACCCGTTCACTGAATGTGACAGACACGAAATCAAAGGAAAAGACATTTCCCCCATTATTATGTTTATGACAGGAGTAAAGATCTCCACAGTTTAAGTATCTCTGTCTCCCATGTTATTGAAAACGGTCCCTCACCTCCTTCCTCCCCTCACCCCTCAACGACAAATGACCTATATCCCAAAGTCAAACGCTTCTACTTTTTCACGACCTCTACACACCACTCCTATCAACGTGTTGTTACACTTACATATGATTTAGAGCGCCTTGACTTTTACCAATGTTACTAATTCAAAATACAATGCATATAAAATGGTAATTTTTTTTTCCATGGAAGGAGTTTCCTAGACTCCCCTTTGACTTACTCGACCACGAACAAATCGTGAATCTTGTCTCGGGTATATCATTTACGGAGTACTTGCCCTCGAGAATGTACGGGGTCGGGACCGGAAAAGGCCCCTTCAGACGCCTCGGTTCCCGTCTTGGAACGTTCGTGTACGGACACTGGACCGAGTCCTAACACCACTCTTCCCCTAGAGTGTGGGGCACAGACCTCGTCAAACACCAAGTCCTGTCCCCGACCACTGAAGTGGACAATTGCCTTCTCGGGAGTGACGGGTCCAGTTTGTGGTCCTAATATTTACCTTGTGACGAATGATTTAACGGGGCAAAATGTGTCTGAGTGCGGTCCTCGACGTCCGAGACTGCGCTTCGATTTAAACTACCAACTCAATCTTGTTTTCTTAATGCTTGGGTCCCTACTTTTGTAAGTTAATTTACCGTAGTTGTGTCATACAGACTCTTCTCTTACCACAAAATTACAAAAGTGACCCGAACGGGTGTTTATAAATACCTCACAAGTATCACTTCCCTCTTACGTCTCGCGAGTCTCGTCTCTTGTCGTCTCACCGCACAGTACCTCGTCTCCTCCCTCTCGTCTGCGTGGGACCTGGGGCTCAGGACGACCTAGACCCCTGCCCGTAGGGAAGTCTGGGGAGTGGACACTGAGAGGGGTCTGTAGGGGTCCAGTGAAGTCTTGTCATTCCAAACAACACACCACATGTCTCCGGAGACCCTCACGTTCTTCCTTGTCTGTTGGGTCCGGTCCCGTCCCTCGGCAGTCCTCTGCTCCCGGGGAAGGATCAGGTCACGTCGGTGGGACGAGGGGCTCAAGACTCGGGACGTGTCTGTCGAGAGACGCCTCCCGGAAGTCGCGTCCCGGGATTCCAAAGGGTAGACAAGATCACGAAGGGTTCGAGAGACACCACTTTCCGGTCCAAATACAAAACAAAAATTAAAGGTTAGGTAACAAACATTTTATGTTATTTCCAATTAATCATTTACATAAATTATTCACTTATTATGTAATCTGTTCGCTTTATTCTTTCTTTCTCATGTGTTATGTTCCGGTGAACATTTTAAACCTACAGGTTGTCTGCACTTACAGGGATCAATTTAACGACACTTCCCTGAAGAGACCACCAAGTCACCGATTCTGAGACATGAGGGTCACGTCCCCCGGGTCCAAGCTAGGGACCAGTCCCTTAATCTAGGGTGTACGGTGTCGATTCGTAATCGTACGGTGTTGATTTTCTGGACCGTGTCTGTTTATTTATTTATTTATTTTTACAATTTCTCTCCAATCGAGACAACCCTCACCTAGAGTCTTAGGTGAGTTTCCGTGACTCTTCAAAGACCACTTATTGCTCTGAAGCGTACCTAGTGTCCTCCTCCGTCCCATAAAACCGATTTTAATTGTGTGTTTTTCCGTGTTTCCAGAAGTACGGACAAGTCTACCGATAATAAAAAAAATTTTCGTTGTCTTTTATTGTTCACAATTACTCCTATATCTCTTTAACCTTGCGAAAAACCTTAACGTGACAGCCACCCTCACATTTCACCACGGCGGCGATGTCTTTTACCATACTAAGGTGAACATCCACACATGGGTTTCCTCGGTTTCGTCCTTGAGTTTGTCCATAAACATGTGGGTAAAAAAAAAAATTGCTCTTGTTTATGATCTGGGAAACATGGTTCCCATATTTATCGATGTTAAATTCTTGTATTCTTTTTATTGGCACACTCTTCGAATTAAAGGCCCCAACATTCAAGGAAGGTCCACCGCCTAGTGTCCCTCTCGATATTTTCCTTTTCTTCCTGACCACGAGACATGTGGGTACAAATCTCTTCGTAAAAGTTCTGGTTTTTCCACCTTCGTTAGTTGTACGGGTAATCACCTGTTTAACACCACATATGTATGTATGTCACCTTATAATAAGTCGGAATTTTTCTGTAAATCTGTATACGATGTCGTACCTACTTGCGACTTCTGTACCACTTTATTTGGTCAGTGTCTTCCTGTCTACAACATACTAAGGCGAGATATACTCTACGGTTCCCTAGAGGGGGTGGGTCCCTACCTTGGGTCCAGAGGGTGTAACGTCCGTCAAGGAAATGACAGACTCGGTGGTCTCTTCGGGTATATACTCCACGGATCTCATCAGTTTTGATGTCTGTTTATCATCTAACCATCAATAGTCCCCGACCCCGTCTCCCCTTACCCCTCAAGGACAAATTACCCGTACCTCAAAGTCGACCCCTCCCACTTTTGTAAGACCTCTACTCACCACCACTACCAACGTATCACTAGACTTACCAGAATTACGGTGACTTGACATGTGTGAATTTTTACCAGTTTTACCATTGAGTACAATATATATAAAATGGTGTTACGAAACTTTTTACGTACTTCAATGTTTACTGTGTCGTACAAGTCTCGTACCGCAAAAGACGTGAAGTGACCGACCTGGGACTCGACATTCCTCCCTTCTCTCCTCTCCACCCTCCACTCTAAGGAGAACGGACGGAGGGAGAGGTCGACGAGTGAGGAAAAGGAGGGATGGACTCGACGGTCCAAGATCCTCTCAGCATGGAGCAACCTCGGTGAAGTGGAAGTAGGTGTAGACCTGAGTACGTCTTTACCTACACCAGGGAGGTGGAAGGGGCTTCCACCTTCCGAACATCACCGGAGGACCACGATTTAGGGCACCTGAAAAGTCAGAAGAACTGTGATGGCTAGTGTAAGAAGAGTAACCTTGAGGGGAGAGGTCTCTAGAGAAACGACAGTGAGAAGGCCAAAAGGAGGAGGAATGAGACAAAGTAGAGTCACAGGAGACTTGCAAAGAGAAAGAGGTGAATAGAAAAGTACTTCTATAGGGAGGGTCCCAAGGTAGAACCCAAGAGAGGAGAACGACAGAGAGTAAGGGAGGACGACAGCAAATGGAAAGTCACTGAGGGTTTCACTCCAGAAATAAGGTCCAGAGAGTCGTGTCTTAGACCCTTACGTAGACTGAGTTCACAGAGAGGTAGTCGAGTGTGACGTACATAGTTACCGCGAGAGTAGATAGGGACACGGGTGTAGTCAGAGAGGGGAGAGAGGGGAGGCTGTAGAGGAGACAATGGGAGGTAAGTCAAGAGAGAGGACCAGTACACATCTCATGAAAAGGAAAGTTATAATTATTACTATTATGAGATGTTCCGATAATAAAACCCGGTGTTGCACGAGAAACTTCCGTGTAGAACCTCAGCGATTGTATTGTGTCACGAGTCGATCGGACAACGTATCATCATTCTACTTACTCATTATTGTTACTATTTTAGATTACGAATACACCACGAATCATACACGGTTCGTGACAAGATTCGTGACGAATATATTATTGAGTGAATTAAGATCGTCGACATTATATCGATGGTACTAAGGTAAACGTCTACTTTTCGACCCCCATGTCTCTCCAATACACTGAACGGGTTCCAGGGGTTAAAATCTTCGAGTCATGACTTACTTACTTACTTACTTTTGAATGTACCCTCTTATTTAGTTACTCCGGTCTTCCGACCCAATCCCGTATATTACCATGACACACGGTGCACATATCAACAATCTGACCCTCCATAAAGAACTCCGAGAAAGACTCTCCTGTGGTTAACAAAACTGTCAACACGAAACTGGGTCCACACCACTACGGCGTCTCTCTTATCCTTAGACTATCTACACTAGTTTTCTTTATTCTCCTACTTTGTAAGAGCCACCTCTCCCTTTCCGAACCGACCGGGTTCGACAAGAAAGTCGACCTCTATACTCAGTCCCCACCGAACAGAAGTCAGACACGGACGTCTCACGATAACCGTAGGACGGAGTAGGTCGGGAACGATGTGTTTGTAGCACTCGTCGCAGGGGGTCCCTCGACGAAGGGTCCTAAATATATCGTGTAACAGGACCTGTAGAAAGCCCCCGACGACCGGTGGACGGTAACAGGAAATAGAATCTTTTTTGACAAGAACTACGGGTGTAGAAAAGATAGTGTAATCTCGGACCAATGATGTGAACCGACTTGCAAAGGATTAGATCTGGTTACTGCGACGGACTCGGGCTACCGACAGAAGGAGTCAAGGACCAGAAGGACTCGAAGGAGAGACAAAGGTAGTCCGAGACACAGGGCCAAGACACCAAGACTGGGTGGTGGCTCCTTCTTTTCCTCACTTGTCACAGTAAGAAGGAGGAAGTGACGGGAGATACAGGTTTATTTGTAATTCTGTGGAGGTAAAAAGGACGATAAGTATAAAAGAAGGAAAGAGTGTCGATTTTTATTTGGGTACTTATCTGACGGGAGAGACTAAGTATCCGAGAGTCTTGGTAGTCCTTAACAGTTCTGGACGACCAAGTTGGAGAAGTAAAATTTATACTCGTCTTCCTTCAGATCTCTTGTGACTCCTGGGACATGTACCCCAATGTCCTTTTGGAGACAGTCCAAGATCCCCTGCAACTTTTACTGTAACAGGAGAGGAACGGGTTTAAAGAGGGACGTCGAAAATGAATTTGTATTGTTTTGTTACGGTATGTAACTAACATTATGAAAGGACACTGAAGAGGAAAATAAAAAGATAAATCTCTTTATTATGGATTTTAGATAAAACAAAACAAAGAAGAGACGACCAAGGGAAGAGGTTTCATACGAAACTGTGTCTTTTTACTTTTTTACATATACAAAAATAGAAGGGAAAATCACCAACATACATTTACTTCCCCAACGGGTTTCCTGTAGATTTGTTTCTACTTTGAAATCTCAGATGACAAGAACGTTTGAGATGAGGGATGCGACACCACTATTTTTAGTGACACACCGTTAGTAACTTTGTACTTCAATAAACATCTATAGGCAAATATGTAGGTTAAATAGGTTGTGTAACACTCGGAAACTTCCGTGTCTGATACAGTATAAGGAAAGGGTCCTGTGTCGTGTTACAGAATGGGTATTGTGTACGAGTTAGTTACTAATGTCCTAATTACTGTCTCACGTGAATAGTCGGACTGGTGAGGAAGTCCCGAATATGAGGGGATTATCTCTTCTGATGAACCTCCTTTACCGGAAACTCGACTCGATATTACCCTTCTTTTTGTCGTGTACTATCGTTCTCCTTCTTCCAACAAAAATACGTGTACCTTGTTCGGTCTGTTTCCGAACCACGCGCTCTGATTTTAATGATCCAACGGATAGTCCTTTAATTTGTCAGATAGGTAAGTAATCGCTTTCTTGTTTACTGTCCGGAACACGTAATGGTCTGACAATTATTCGTTCTCCGTCTGGACGAAAATACTTTTCCGTCTGAGACTTACAGTACAATGGGTTTCGAGAGTTCGGCGAGTAAGAATTTTGAGAATGATAAGTTTTGATCCTACTAAAATGTCTTATGACCACGACTGTCTTCCCCAATATTAGGGAAAATATTGACAGACAGAATAAAAAATCCAATGACTCTACCGAATATAAACAAGTCTAATAGAGTACGTCTCCAGTCGTTCCGGTACTGTGGCGAGTGGGGTTTCACCTCTGTAACAACCTACACAACTTTTGTGTATCCTTTGAGTATCTTTTGAGTGACTGGAAAAGGTCGCCCTCCGGGACGGAAAATCTGAAGTCCGGTGAGGTAACCGGTACAACTTAAACCAGGTCAAGTCAAGTCACGTCAAGTCAGCGAGTTAGTGCGGACTGAGGAACTCTATGGTACCTGACGTCGTACGGTCCGAAGGGAACAGATAGTGGTTGAGGGCCTCGAATGAGTTTGAGGCAGTCCCCGTTTATGATAGAAGGTTTCCCTTTTGTACAGATTCTACGTCCACCTCACTATTTTCCCAGATTGTTTCAAAACTCACAGCTAACCCATGGGGTTAGACACGAACTACGAAGATGTAGAGTAAACGAGGAGTTTTGTCAGAACCCTCTCTTCACACCTGGGGAAAGAATACCTATTAATTCGATTCCAACTTTCTTTACTTACCTCATCCTTTACCGTTCGATGAGTTCATGAGAACGGCCCTTAAGGTACCTGCCCGATGTCAGGTACCTCAACGTTTCTCAGTCTGTGCTGACTCGTTGATTGTGCAGTTTCTCTACTTTATTAGAACGAACTCCAGTGTATACGTTTGCTACCTTAGTTCGTATCCAGTCTGTGTCCATTTGGACACTAGGAACGTATGTACGTTGTCGACAACGTTTTTATGGACTCCGGTTGTTTATTGGGTGTAAAATTTTACAAACTTATCTATAAAAAGGTTTCTATACGTTTACCGGTAAATCGAGTACTTTATACGAGTTGTAATGACAATAAACCTTTTACGTTCAGTTTTGGTGTCACTCTAGGGTAAAGTGTGGGTGATCTTACCGATTTTATTTTCTGTGAACGAGGAACCTCCTTTTTGATACTGTTTGGATCTGTCGCATAATATTTCGTCTCTACAATGAAACGACTGTTTCCAGGTAGATCAGTTTCCATACCAAAAAGGTCATCAGCACATACCTACACTGTCAACCTGGTATTTCTTCCGACTCACGGTTTCTTGACTACGAAACTTGACACACAACCTCTTCTGAGAACTCTCAGGGAACCCGACGTTCCTCTAGTTTGTTCAATTAAGATTTCCTTTAGTCAGGACTTATGAGTAACCTTCCTGACTACCACTTTGACTTCGAGGTTATGAAACCGGTGGACTCCGTTTCTTGACTGAGTAATCTTTTCTGGGACTACGACCCTTTTTAACTTCTGTTCTTCTCTTGCCCTACCGTCTCCTACTCTACCAACCTACCGTAGTGTCTGAGTTACCTGTACTCAAACTCGTTCGAACCCCTCAACCACTACCTGTCCCTTCGGACTGCACGATGTCAGGTACCCCAGCGTTTCTCAACCTGTACTGACCCGATGACTTGACTTGACTATTTACATATTTATTTCCATATTACGATATATTACCTTACAATAAGTCGGTATTTTCTTTACGGCATGATGATATACGACGCAGTATTTCCTTGGAGTTTTTGCAATACGACTCACTTTCTTCGGTCAGTGTTTTCCGGTGTATAACGTACTAAGGGAAGTATACTTCACAGGTCTTACCCGTCTAGGTGTCTCTGTCTTTCATCTACTTACTACGGTCCCGAATCGTCCGTCCTCCTTACCTCTCACTGACGAATCCTCATACCCCAACAAAAAAAAAAAGGTCACTACTTTTCGAAGATCTTAATCTATCCCCACTACCCACGGGTTGAAACACTTATGTGATTGGGGGGGACTAAACATGTGAAATTTTAATTCTCACTTAAAGTACTATTCGTTCAATGTATAGTTATTTCAACAACGTTTATATATATAGGCTCCGGTCTAACCGAATTCGTTCACAGTCCATGGTATGAATCCTTTTTGGGATTGAGTGACCCGTGTACGACGGTTCTAAATCCTAAATTGTTATTTTACTGGCTATCCTGTGAACGACCCTCACAGGTATACACTGTACGAACGTTTACTTTAAGAACTATTTATCGGTTTTTTATTTCTTACCAGTGTCTACATCTTTTGTCTCAAGACCAACGGTCCCTCATCCCTCCCCTCCTATTTGACCCTCTCACCTTAACTAGACATGTGTGATGATCTATATTTTGTCTACTGATCATTTCTGGATGACCTATCGTGTCCCTTGAGATGAGTTATGAGGATTACCGGATATAACCCTTTCTTAGATTTTTTTTCTTCTTTTCTCACCTATATACATATACATATCGACTAAGTGAAACGATATGTGGACTTTGATTGTGTTATGACATTTAGTTGACATAAGGTCATTTTTTTTTTTTCATTTGTCATTGACATTGCTTTTCTTGCAGAGAAAACCGAGACCATACTCTATGTAGTGAGTTATGTTTATTAGAATTATAGAGAGTGTCTTTCTTTCTACGTTCCTCACATCACAGTTATCCTCTGCTATCGGATAATAAATATTATAGTTGTGCTATCATATTATTTTCATTTGGATCACTCTCCTAGGCCTCTTCCGCTACCGTCGGGTGAGGTCACGAGAACGGACCTCTAGGGTCCCTGCCCCTCGGACCACCCGACGTCAGGTACCCCAGTGCTTCTCAGTCTGTGCTGACTCGCTGAATTGAAAGTGAAAAGTGAAAGGACGTAACCTCTTCCTTTACCGTTGGGTGAGATCACAAGAACGGACCTCTTAGGGTCCCTGCCCCCTCGGACCACCCGACGGTAGATACCCCAGCGTGTCTCAGCCTGTGCTGACTTCACTGAATCGTCGTCGTCGTCGTCACTCTCCTAGGTGATAACGGTGAAAGTAAACTTGTTTATAAGCAATTCTTTATAAATAGTTCGCCGAAGGGACTGTCGGGTCACTAATTCTGAAACAAAAGGTCCCTTCCCCGTACCCAAGTTAGGGACCAGGTTCTCGAATTTATGGCGTTTGGATCTGTGGTTTTTTGTTTTGTATTTCGATTTCGTTATAACATTGTTTAAGTTATTTCTGATTTTTTTTTACCAGGTGTAGTTTTTTTAAATAACTTGTAGATCCTGCCTCCTCGGACCACCCGACGTCAGGTACCCCAGCCATTCCCATCCTGTGTTGACTCGCTGAAGTGAAAGTGAAAAGTCAAAGGACGTAACCTCTTCCTCTACCGTTGGGTGAGATCACAAGAACGGACCTCTGAGGGTCCTTGCCCCTTCGGACCACCCGACGGCAGATACCCCAGCGTCCCGTGCTGACTTCGCTGAATAATCGTCGTCTTACATCTCACATGTTGGAGGGTCCACCGCGATCACTATTTCTTGGGCGGACGGTTACGTCCTCTGTATTTTCCGCACCTAAGCTAGGGACCCAACCCTTCTAGGGGACCTCCTCCTTTACTGTTGGGTGAGGTCATAAGAACGGACCTCTTAGGGTACCTGTCTCCTTGCAACACCCAGGGTCAGGTACCCCAGCGTTTCTCGACTTGTGTTGACTTCGTTGAACCGTGTGCTCTCACATGATCCATAAAACAATTACCACAATCGTAAAGAATGGAAAGAAGGGAGTGTCTGTTCAGAGGGACAAAATGTCTACTCTTTTGACTCCGTGCATCTCCAACTTTCTAGACGGGTCTCAGTGTCTCGATCACTCACCATCTCTGTCTACACGGTTCTAAACAGACTGAGGTTTCGATTCCCAACCTAACTTCTCAGTTCTGGTTCGTCACCGACGGATTCGAACCTGTAGTGTTCCTAGCTATGTACGTCACCACCTCACTCAAGACAGGTCGGGTCTAAGACCTAAGTCTACGGACTCAAACTTAGAACGGAGACGGTCGGACCCCTCCACAGTACTTCTAACCTATTCGACACGGACGTCTTTACGAAGGTTGTCGTGCACCGTGTCTCACTTGAGAGTTACACGTCTCGCATAAAATAGTAATAACGGAGAAGACGTGAACACGTCCACCAGTACCGACACTCCAATCCCTGACAGTGGTTTTCCCGTCTTTTAGAAGAGGTTCTAAATGTCACCTACACCACTAATAGAGACCCCTCACCCAACACATTTCTTTCTCCTTCCTACAAAAGTGAGAGGCAATAAAAATACAAACTTAAGAAATGTTAGTACGTAATGAAAAATTTTTTATTTTCTTTTGTGTCGTCTATTTTCACGAAGGGGGTTCTTTTCTCGTGAACATGAACCCCCTTTTTGTGTCTAGTTTTGGACCCCGTAGACACAAATAAACTTAAGAGGTCTTTGGGTTTCAACCAGAAGATATACGTCGGGTGTTTGGCCTCAGAAACGTCACTCCCCGTCCGTGTCGTGGTCAAAATGTGAGTGAGTGGAACGAGGAAGGGACAAAAAGTAATCTCCGTTTAAACGACCATTAAACTAGAACTATCTACTGGACCGTTCGAAAAAATGTGGAGTCGAGACGGTTCCCGTGACGAGTCTAAGGACGGACGACCCATAGGAATCTAACCACTATAAATGTCCTCAGATGTTCGTCCAGAAAGGAGATCCTCTAAATTCCCACTACCCCTCTGAACACCTGTATCCTCAGACTCTTAAAACTATTGTCCACCTTGGACCCCGACTCCTTTCTTTCCTTCTGCACTCGTCGGTCGAAAGAAGGTCTACCCTTTTCTGTTCCACAGAGGTGGTAGAGTGGGACCCGACCCCACACCGTCCCTAGACAGACAGGGTCAAAAGGGGTAGTTCAGAATGTTCCAAGAAAAGGAATCGACTCTGAACAAACCGAAAGAGTAGAGACTTTACCCAAAGTATAAAGGGGACAACGTTCCTAAACCCCTCTAGATTAATCGAAACTGGACTTTACATAGTATGTCCGAAGACCCTTTGTTTCACACTTTAAACTATCTCTTTATTTCTGTTCCATGTCGTCCCGCTGGGTAGAGACACACGTCTTCTTGGGTCCTCACACACTTCCATGAATTAAGTAAATCTGAATTGTCGGACAGTCTCTTCTCAGGTTTCAGTCGTTTTTAAGTCACAAAATGTGCATTGAAATATATTCCTGTTCCCAGACGAACCCGGCTGTTGTTCTTGTGTTCTTCTTTCGACGGAGTCACAATAGTCGTCTTGGTCACAGAAACCTGACAGACCACCAGATCACCGAATTCTGAAACGTGAGGTCATGTCCCCCGGTCCCAAACTAGGGACTAGTCCTTTGATCTAGGGTGTACGGTGTCGATTCTGAACCGTGTCGGTTTATTTATTTATATATAAAATTTTTGAGTGGGAAATAGAACGTCTAAAGAGACGTCCCTTCTTATTGGTCCTCTATAAGCATAGATTCGCTTTCAGCACTCTTGTTCACGTAGGGTCGCGAAGGACGGACATTTGGTGTGGGCACAGGGTGGATTCGACCGGAGACCCAGTGCGTAGAGAGGTAAAGAGGAGAGGGTGACGACTCGGTCTACAACCGTCCCCGTCCTCCCTCCTTCAAGGGTGGTCGGGACTCGACCGAGGTACAGTGTATAGGGAGTGTGTGCCGTGTCCACGGAAGATAGAACGAGCGGAGTCGAACTTTTTTCGAAGTGGGTTCCGGTCGCGTCGGAGAGTGTCCCCTTCCCGTCTCAAGTCTTGAGTGTACCAAGTTCTATATTTGACTAGGTTCTTTACTTCTTTGTTTCTGCTCACCACGGACGTCCCGGAAGAAGCCAGGAGTGGAGTGTCGTGCGTCCGTCCCGTCACCCGACTCCACAAGGGTGACTGCTTGTTTAGACGACCGAGTGCGTGGTGACACAGAAGAGAAAGGACAGACAACCCACCCACTACCCCTCTTTTTCCCTAAAGGTAAAGGCCTCTCAAGACGTTAAAGAATACCTTCCCAAGACTTACCACCGTGACATACACACAATACTTCCTCAAGAGTAAAATGATTGCATCACACAACCATTTATACTACAACCTCTCCGGACCTCCCTGGGTCCTATACGGGACGGAGGGTGAAGGTTTTGTTTCCCGGAAGACCCCTCTACAATATCTCAATAATTTCAATATATTATTTTACTTGACGTACTATTTTAGTCAAAGTATATTAGATATTAACCATAATTATTAGCACACACACACACACACACGTGCGCGCACACACACTCCCGTACGAGCACAGGTTGAGAAACTCTGGGGTACCTGCCATCGGGTGGTCCGGGGAGATAGGTACCTTAAGAGGTCCGTTCTTATGACCTAACCCAACGGTAAAGGAGGAAGTCCCCTAGAAGGGTTGGGTCCTTAGTTTGGGTACAGAGGACCTAGTGTCCGTCTAAGAAATGGTGGCTCGGTGGACCCTTCGGGTAATTATCAGCATGTAAAAACAAAACAAAAATAAAAAATAACTTCATAACAACTAAATGTCACAACACGATTAAAGACGACATGTCGTCACTGAGTGAATGTGTGTTTATATGTAAAAGAAAATTATAACAAAAAGGTAAAATACCAAATAGGGTCCTCTAAACCTATATTTAGAGACACGATATGTCATCCTGGAACAACAAATAGATAAGATTTACATTGTCAAACGTAGATGATTGGGGTTTGAGGGTCAGGGGGAAGAGGGAGGAGGGGAAGGGGAACCGTTGGGGTTCTGATAAGACGTTGTCCGTATTGCAAAATTTTCTTTTTAGTTCAATCTTTCTTTTAAGATATAAACTTATTGAGTTGGTTGTTACGGTGAAATTAGCACGGTAGAGACGGGTCGACAAAAGACGGTCGGACGAACGTGTTAGAGACAAGCACAACTGCGAACGTATCAAGACATAATGTTACGTGCATGTAAGGAAGTTACTACCTGACTGGGCGGTGATAATGTAAGTTCAGTAAACTCGAGGAGGGAAGATAAAGGTTGGGAACCCGTAAAATAAATACGATAATTAGAACAAAACTAATACACTATTAAGTGAAGTCCTTCTTCCATAACCAGGAGGAATTTCTCTGACGTTTACTATTTTACCTTCCTCGGTCTTTTAGAGTATTACCCTTTTCTGGAGGTGTTAGTGAACTAGATTGGGAGAACAATGTCAGCTACTTTGACTCCAATCCAGTAAACGGGTTCAAAGGTGTCTCGATCACCGGCTCTGTCGGCTACAGTGCAGGTGAGGGAAGGGCAGGGGACGTAACAACCTACGACGACGGAAACCGAGTAAGTGCGGACTCACTCAATCGTCCCCAAACGGTCCCCTATACGTACTCAAACTCACACAAGGGAATTAGAAAGTTAAACGACGGTAGGTCTTACCTCCTATCCTGGTACTCTGTCGTCTTTTTCTTCTTTCGACACGTAAGAATCGTACAACCTTCCAAGATCTTTGTCAAATCTGGATCGTACAAATCCTTTGACTTTAGAGTCTGGTTCACTACCGCCGTCCCTCGTTGTCCCGTCCACGAGGGGTGACAAGGGAGACTAGGCGAGGGGAGGGCGAGACCGAACGAGAGGTCAAGAGACAAGAGTCAGTCCTGGGAGTCGAGTTCTAGAACGTCTCATACAGACGTCACAGAAGCGGAAGCACGAACAGAACTCGGAAAAGGAGAAAGAAGGAAGTTTCGGGTCGAGTCTTTCAGTGTAAGAACTGCTCCCGAGGGGACGTTGCAAGATAACGTGAACTACGGAGAGGAGGGAACCGGTGGGTTCGTGTGCCGGACCCGTGGATCCGAGACCGTGGAGCTAATAAAGTCGCGTGAACAAGGTAGGAGTGGTTGCAGGAGGTGGGAGACGAGACGGGCGACGGGGGTATTTGTAGTACACAGTAGTTAGTATTTGAAATACTCCCGTCCATACACAGAATAAGTAAAAATATAATAGTTATCGTGCACCGTCTCTGGGTCTGGTGATTTTGACTTATCTTATAATCGATACTTAACATTGGTATCTGGACTAAAAACAATCACTTTTCAACGAACCCAAAATCTCCGGTTAAAAGTCTGTGTAGGTCAAATTAGATCTTTTACGGTAGAAGGTGACGGTATTTATCGGGGGACCGTCGAACTTCCTTAAAATCGTGGTAGGGTTCCACTTGTAAAGAGTGGAGGAACGACCAATTGAGACGAACACACATATGATACTTGTGTCCATCAGAAGGGGTCAACAAAGTCCGAGTTCCAACTAGGTCGCCCAGAACAGAGACCGTACCCACATCACCCCAGACATCAGATTACCCTCAGACCAGACTCGTGTTTAAATTAGTTTTATAAACTCTAGACCCAGTTTATGGGTACCACTACTACTCTGTCAAGACATGAGACATTAAATCGTCCATGCACGATTTGATGTGTGACCGACCCACCATGGGACCGTGGGACCCCGTGAGGGATCATAATGATTGACCCTTCGGAAACCTCGGTTACTTTACGTGAGTTGTACAACCAACAAGTGGTCTTCACCGAGATTCTCAGACACCGAGAGAGAGACTGACTGCCCCTTAACATATTACATTACCCAATTCTTACTCCTCACAAACCTGTCTTAATCCAATTTCAAGACCGAGATGGTGACGATTTCCTCACTACATTTTGTTTCATAAATTAGAGTAATTCCAAGTAATTTTTAGTCATTTCACCTCGTTATCGGGTGAAGTGCCGTAGCAAGACTCCTAGCATACCTTGACACGTAGAGAACTATCACGACCTGTGTATCACTCACGAACCGCGTGCGGTCGAGAACCTTCAACTGATAGGGTACACGAAGCATTATCTATGAATCGGAGAGACCTTCGTCAAGAAACAACCAAGACGGAAAATCCGTCCTTCGTCACGAGAGTTTTCTGATTCGAGTTGGGTGAGATGGGAGTCCCCTCGAGACTCCAAAGGTTTTCTTCCTAAATTTTACATATCACTTACCCTCGACGACGGTGCATTATAATACACCGTCGGACCGACCCTCCCCTCGAACTCCCTCGGGTCTTTGTACACACACACACCGACTCGGGGAAACGAGAGGTGGACGTTGGTAGTGTAACCATTGACCGATATACGGTTATATTTGAATTTTTTTTTAAAAAAAAATTACATATCTCTTTTTACAACAGGTTTCGGAAAAGTTCATGGACTCTGGCCTTCTTCCGGTCGGCTACACAACACAGATGTCGTCCCTGCGGTACCCAATCTTGTGACATTGGAACTACCCAGGACTTTGTGTGAGACACTCGGTCTGTACGTCACCGACCACTCAAGTGGTAACTCCAGACACTTGTCTCGTTCGACACCCTTGGGTCCCGTCCCGATGTAAAAACTAGACCCGAAGGAACAGTAGGGAGGGTCGGTTAGGTATATTGTGAGTAAATACTTAAGTAAGTAAGTGGTTTCAACATCATTCATGGACGAGACACGGTCCGTGACTCGAGTAGCCCAAAAGTCAGTTCACCTCCTCTGTCTACAGTTCGTCGAACAGTGCCCTTATCGTTATTCAAGACCGGGAGTTTGGAATCACACGTAATCTGAGGACGTCTCCAAGATGGTTTGGAGTGGGAGTCAAAGACTAAGTCATCCAGACCTCACCCCGGGTTAGTAAACGTAAAAGATTACTCACAGGCCCATTACGACTATGACAGCCAGATCTTCGATATAAACCAAAAACAACAAAAACAAACGAAAAATAGGCCGACACAGACCAAATAAGCGATCCAGAATCAACATCGGGTTCGTTAGATAGAAACAACACCTTACACCCTATAAAACAACGTCGTACACCTTAGATCAAGGGACTGGTCCCTAGTTTGGACACGGGGACGAAACCCTCACATCTTAGAATCGGTAACCTGGTGTTCCTTTCGGGGATCTTTGAGGTAAATCTCTTGGTGATCATGTATTACTGTTTCACACAATGGAAGAGACCCCCTCTTTACAACCCTCAAGACCCTCTCAGATCAACTCCCAGAAGTGAGTCTAACCTTCTCAGAATCTTCAGGAGAGACTCTTTTCCCGTAAATTTGACTTTAGACTTCCACTTGTCCTTCCTTTCTCAACCCCCAACTCCTTTCCCCTCCCGGTACTCCTCCTTATCACGTACCATCAGCCTTGTCCCTCCGGTCACACCGACCCCGTACCACCCACCATGTTCTCGACAACTCCGTTTCGGTTTCCCCGTCCTCGGTTCTCTCCAATAGTCCCGGACCACCTGTTCGTCTTTCCAACATCCAATACACGATTCCTGTCATCCTTTGGAAACAACTTACCTTTTCACTATGCAAGACTAAGTACCAAAATTTTACATTGAATAATGGTGACACACTTCTCCTCATCCATATAGTCCCTATAACAAACCTTCATCTTAGCTATCGTAAACCACTTCCTAACCTCTACCCGCTCTCTTCTCTTCTCCTTTTACAATTCCTACTAGTCTCCAATTCGCCCTACTTTCTCGTCACCCTACCAAGACTACTAGAAGGACTCTTTCCCTACGCTCAAAACACAAGTGTGGTCGCCTGTCAACAAATTGAAATGAGGGGAGTCGGAAGGAGGGGCGAAAAGGGAGAGTGTTGGGACAGAAGTTCGGTCAGATGTCGGTAGGTAGAGAAGATCAATTCGATACACAACCCTGTCATCCGATAAACTTCCACTCCCGTTCCGAGACCGTTCAAACTAGTTCGAACCCAAGGGTCGAACTGTTTGGATCACCCTTCTTTGACAGGTGTGTCGGTGCACGAGATAGGAGAGTTCGAAATCGACAATTTTGAGAACTTTGTAAATGGTCTTTTTCGAACTGTGACAGTAGGAATAAAGTGACACTGTTGTGACTTGCTACCTTGTTACACAGAACGAGAGACGGCCCCCATCCCCTTACTTCGGTTAAGGGCTCACTCGCAAACCCCGTAGGACTGAGGTTCCACGGAGTGGTCCCGGAGAGAGAGTTCGTTCATCTTCATCCAGTACTCCACGTTAATCCCTGGTCTTGTCCTATAAGGGTCGACCTCCGGACTTATGGTTACTCACTTTGACCTTCAAGGGTATCGTTACCATTATGGTGGAGAAAAAACTCTAGTCATTGGGTCGTTATACTCCCACTCAGTTGACGACGAAACTTTTGAACGACATAAGTAAAAGAACAGAGTATAACCTTTACGAACACTATGGTACCAAGGACCCGTAAACTCTCTCAAAGTCTACTAAAAGGTCTGCCACTATACCAGAACCTCAACTTCGGGACCTTCGTGGTAGAGTATTACACAGAAAGGGGTAACAGGTGACGTGATAAGTGTCTCTTACCACCTGAAATTCCGACGTCAGGTACCCTAGCGTCTCAGCCTGTACTGACTCACTGACTCGTGTGAGTCCGTGTGTGGTCTCGGAGGACGTCTTGACGTCTTCCTGGTCGTCGAGAAGGTCGGGTTGTGAAATCTTGTACTCAAGGGTGACGGGATAGGGTCGGGAGGAACCGAACTTACGACGGTTCTCACTCCTTCAGTGGTCGAAGACCCCCGAGTTAGGAAAGTTGGTTCTGGGATCCGACTTTCCCGATTTGGTTCGTCTTCTATAATAGGCACATGAACACACAGATCGTGGACTGGTCACCCATTCCAAAACAAAAAAAAAAAAGGGACCCACGACGTCCCCTATACTCTCTTCTTCATTCGAGTCCTTACCCATCGACCCCAGAAACGACCACCAGGTCACCAATTCTTAGGTGGAAGGTTTCGTCCCCTACACCCAAGTTAGGGACCAGACCCTTGATTCTAGGGTGTACGGGGTCCCGTATCTCTCAGTCGCACAGTGTCGATCTCTTTCGGGTTCTGACCGTTGCTACTGGGTCACGTCGGTTTCTTTCTTTTTCCTTACCCATCGGCCAACAAAGATTTCGAGACGCCCCCTCCCTCCGAGTCTGAAAGTGTGTAAGCCGGGAAATATAGGAGTCGTAGGAACCTCGAACCAAGTCAGTGGTTAAAGACAGGTAGGTCCCAAGACTCTCGAACGATGTAACTACTTTTCTCGACTTGGCGCACCGGATACACTTCTCAACACTCTCGTTCCGATCCGGATAGCACCTCTCTGATCAGAGGATCATCCCGAGGTTGCCGTGGGGTGAGGTCCTGAGATCGGACCTCTTAGGGTACCTGCCCCCTCGGACCACCCGACGTCAGGTACCCCAGCGTGTCTCAACCTGTCCTGACTCGCTGAAGTGAAAGTGAAAAGGGAAAGTACGTAACCTCTTCCTTTACCGTTGGGTGAGGTCACAAGAACGGAACTCTTAGGGTCCCTGTCCCCTCAGACCACCCGACGACAGATACCCCAGCGTGTCTCAACCTGTACTGACTTCACTGAATCGTCGTCCCGAGGTACCTCAAAGGGACCACCGCAATCACTGTTTCTTGGGTGGACGGTTACGTCCTCTGCATTCTCTGTGTTAAAGCTAGGGACCCAGTCCTTCTAGGGGACCTCCTCTCATACCGTTGGGTGAGGTCATAAGAACGGACCTCTTAGGGTACTTGTCTCCCCGGACCGTCCGATGGTATCGCAATGTATTTCAGGCTGACTTCACTGAATCGTACGTCCCGGGGTACTCCGACAGTCTTACGGACTTTTAGGGTGGTACAATATCATAACAGAGGCTTTCGAAGATAATATTACGTTCAGTAAAAATTACTTTAGACACCGTCTATTTCTGTATTCACCGACTCGTTTCTCGTTCTGGGTCTCGTTTACTCCGGTCCACGACCTCGTGACTAGACCTCATACTGTGTGACAAGATTGCTCTTCTTCTCTTTAAAATACACTACCATCCAGTCGACCATTATTACTACCTTGTACCGAGGGTTCTTGTAAGGAGAGGGGTTGGGAGTCGTGTCCTAAGGTACCCCTCTAAAGTAACGGTAAAAACGACTGTGTTAAGATCTTCACTCTTCAAAAGGGAGGGCTACGTAGAACTCGCTCGAGTGAATACCAAGTTTAGGGTCGACATGGTGAATTATCGAAACACTAGAATTCATTCCATAAATTAAAGGGATTCGGAATCAAGTGAGACGACATTCTTTCTCTTCTATTATGTATGATAAACACTTCTAATTTACTTTAATGTACATGACACACCGTACACCATCTGTGCGTTAGTTACCTTTAATAGGAAAGAGGAAAGTAAAGGATCTCGACGAGGGAGATTACACAGGTAGTTCTTGAGGAAGATGAGGTGAGGGTTCCCAGAAATAGATCTAAAATTTAACAAGTGAGATAAGGTCCTCGACTTAACACTAGTTCGGATCATTGTGGTCACTTAAGACTGTGCAATCGTAACCCGAAACTTTCAGTCTGCACGTATAAAGAGAGAAGAAAGACAAAAATTACTAAACGAAAAATTAAAAAAAATTTCCGGTTATCAATTCAAACGGATTTAACTTTTCTTTTCTTTGGTCAGAAATATTGGTCAGATGTCCCACCAAGTAAGAGTTCTTAGAGAGCTATCTCGCTCAGTCTGTACATATAAAGAATGATTTCTGTGAAATAATTGTACATGAAGTTCAATGTTTCGACACCATTATCTTTCTCCCAGGAAAAGAGAGGAAGACAGAAGGAAGAGAAAAGGCAGGAAGGAAATAGTAGTTCCGGAGGTCGGATGTCCCATAGCGCAAATAGAGTCAAAAGGGAGGGTTTGACTGGTTCCGACTGGTACTATCAAGGGACCAGAGTCAGCCACCCACTCTTGTCCCTTGGGGAACAGAAGGACCTACGAGACCCAGTACCGGGAACGGACGACACACTCCCTCCCCTGTTCGTCCACCTGGGGTCGACAGAACAAGAAGGTAAATAAAGAAGTATCGTGAATAGTAGGAGACATCAACAGGAGGAGTCTTTCGTTCGAGGTACGGCCTCAACACGTATAAGACACATGGAAATGCACGAGCCCATAAACGTGTTACGGACCACGGATCCTCCTTAAGTTGTTTACTTCCCATTTACTCACGTACCTACACACACTAACACCCGATCACCCCACTCCAGTGTTCCGTTTAGAACTTTCTCGACACGAATCCTTGGAGGTTGATGTGAGACGGTCCGGGTCGTTCCCCCGGACGACAAAACCTGACTCAGTACGGAGAAGACCCCGAAGGATCCATAGTGATCACCATTTTTTTTTTTTTTTTTTTTTTTGGACGATTACGTTCTCTGCATTCTCTACTCTCAAGTTAGGAAGCCAACCTTTCTAGGGGACTTCCTCCCGTACCGTTGGGTGAGGTCATAGGAACGGACCTCTTAGGATACCTGTCTCCTCGGACTACCCGATATCAGGTGTCTCAACGTTTCTCAGCCTGTACTGTCTTCACTGAATCGTGTACGGAGAAGATTCCTCCCTACCAAAGATATGGAAGAAGGGCTCTTCCTATCGGAGGGTCAAGAGAGACGGTCCAAGGGTCCGTCGTTCCAGTTCCATTAAAAGTCGTCCTTAAGTCAAACATATTCTGACCGGGTTTTCAAACAAACCCAAAACGGTATTCTACGATGTCTGTTTAGGTTTACTTGAAAATCCGGTTGGGTCATAAACTATAAAGAAAGGTAGGGACCCCAAACGTAAACGTCAAAGCCTTTAGAGTACGGGAGAAGTGTGGTAGATCTATCCACTAAAGAGGAAATCGAGAATGGAAGACCCGGGTCCGATGGGTGACGACGCCACCTAAACCGGCATAGTAATAAAAGACGACGAGACTCACAGTAGTCCTAGGAGTCAATATCTGTGTTTGTATTGTTGGTGTGACGAGAGTGGGAGGGGTCTTCGAACGACCCATTCAATTTGTCTGTTATTTTACGTCTGAAGTTTGTACAGTCCCATCTTCCGTAAATTTTAAGAGTCGCCCCCGACCTTTCTCTTACGAAAATTTCAGAAAGGTAAAGAAAGAGAAAGAAGGGAACGGAAGTCGTAGTCTCGACGGACTCTCAACGGGACGGGGAAGAGATAGATACACTGGTAAATTCCTACTGACCAGAAAACACTCGTCCGGTCCTCAAACTCTACAACTGGGACTGACACCTGGGAAGAAGGTCCGAGGAGGGTCTGACGGGCTTCCTCGTCTCCGTGGACTTGAACCGTCGTTTGTAAAGGTTCGGACGAAGGTTAAGATGGTACGTCTTTCCACAGTAACTCTACTACTAAGTCCTAACGTTTGGTCGTCTCGAGGCAGGAAACCCTCTTTATATTGGGCATACTGTCTAAAGTACACCCGATAAAAACTTGTGGTCTTTGGTCGCGGGTCCTGTCACATCCAGTCTTTCGTCCACTCGGTCCGGGGCACCCAGTCCTCGGCGACCGTCCCCTAAGTACGTGTAACGAGAGTGACGGACGGAGTCAGAAACGTCGTCTACATCACGCCCGTCGTGCACAGGAGTGACACAAGTGCAATCACAAGGAAAGAGGACCGTTCCTGGACTGGGCACAGTGTCCGAGAGGATGCGTACTGCACTCTTCTTTGAGGTCGCCGAAGGTGTCTAAACGAAGGACCACGAGACGACTTCGACAGCAAAGTTCCTTTTCAATACGACTACTCGACTACTTTCCTAGTCCCGAGTTTGTCACTTAAGTTATTCAGTTCGTAGTGCTAGAGTGGTTTTAGGTTCCGTAAAGTCTTTCGTATAGAAGGAATCTATATAGACACTCGTCCTCGATACTTCCTCTCCCTAAACCCCAAAACAAAAAAAATTCGTTTTCTTAGAACGACTTTACGGGGAATAGAATGTACACGGTTCTTACTGGGAAACAAGGTCGATTAGAGGTCTAGTAGACCCGACGTTCCGACCACACTCCGTAATACATTTTTGTGAGTGTAAAAGAGAAAGTGGGGAGATGAGTAGAGGAAGAAAATAAATAAGACAATACGAGTATAGTTATGTTTCCAGAATCCCCGTTTCTTGTATTTATAGAAACACTGAAATTATAAAAGACACGACCCGAGTCGACGAACAGGTGTCCCCTAGTGTACCTACCTGTAACTACCACTCCGTTCTACCTTTACCAATTGTCATTGAGTGAGCCGTAGTGGTCTTATTTAATAAAGGTAGGGGAGACGACGGAGATACACGTGAGTGCATGAGTGCGTACACTCGTGTGCACTCGTGTGCGTCTAATCCCGGTTTGTTCGGTATAACGAATAATAAAGTTTCCTGACTCTTTGGAGATGTCACGGTGGAAAAACCGTGGTCTCTGGTTAAAGTACCTTCTGTTAAAAAGGTGCTTAGCCTCATCCCCCTCCCCTACCAAAGTACTACTAAGTTCACGTAATGTAAATAACACGTGGGATAAAGATAATAATAACGTACTCGAGGTGGAGTCCAGTAGTCCTTAATCTAGGACCTTCAACCCCTGGGGACGAGATTTTCTACAGAAACGACCCAACGATGACAAAATTACTTTGTCCGACTTAACTTCTCCTCTTTTACATACTGGGACAACCCTTTTACTTCCTTGTCCGTAAAAGAAATATTCAGGATAGAAGTTCTTTTCGTTTACTCCTGTCTACAAAGTGTTGTCCTCTACCTCCCTCCACATAGTCCTTAAGGGTACCCCTACTAAAAGTCACATGTGGAGGAGTGAATGAGGAGGACCAGACTCAAACGATCATTTCACTTGATACGACAGAGAGTCCCGTGACCGTACCCCCCTTCTTTTTACCAAGTTCAGTTGACCAGATTTTCCTTTCCTATAAAGTCCCAGGTAGATGGTACTCCTCTTACCGTCGCGAGTTCTTTTCTTAGCGAAGACAAGTTTAGACCCTACATGGACCTCGGGGCCGAAGTACGACTAGTCGACACGACGTAGAAGTTTTTTGTCACTATAATGTCAGTAAGCATACTAGTTTTTATAAAAAATTATTAAGGAAACAGGTGATTCACGGAGTTTCTGTACTTCTATTATTATCGTTCGTAAAAATCTTACGAATTGCATATTATTTAAAGGATTCACAAAAGGTACATTATTAAAGAAAATAGATTAAATTAGGAAAGTTGTCAAGGTACTCTCTCAAAGGTAATAATAGTAGGGGCAAAATGTCTAATACTTAGTCCTCAAAAAGACACGTCATTCCTCCCTTGTGAGTGTCTCTATCACTATTTTACGGTCTCCCTTTCTATGTTCCCTACATAATACCATCAAACATCATACAGTATAAACAACAAGTAAGGGAGTCAGTACAGACCGAGAGACACTGGGGTAGCTCACGTCGTGTGGTCCGAAGGGACAGGAAGGAATAGAGGGTCTCAAACGACTTTGAGTATAGGTAACTTAGCCACTAAGACGGATTGGTAGAGTAAGAGACGACGGGAGAAGTGGAAAACAGAAGTCAGAAAGACTCGTAGTCCCAGAAAACGTTACACAGTCGAGAAACGTCGTCCACCGGTTTCATAACCTTGAAGTCGAAGTCGTAGTCAGGAAGGTCACTTATAAGTCTCAACTAAAGGAAATCCTAACGGACCAAACTAGAGGAACGATAGGTTCCCCGAGAGCTCTCAGAAGAGGTCGTGGCGTTAACCTTTTGTAGTTATATTATCTTAATATAACATAATATATATATTATGTATATACGATATAATATATACATAATATATACACATATATATAATTATCCATCCTTTCTAGTGAAGGTTGACCCTTTTAGTTCCTTCCGAAGTACCTCCTCCATCATAGACTCGAACCAGAATTCCCCATCTCTCCCAAAGGTATACAAACTGAGACGAAACAGTGTTCTTCTTTCCCTCTTTCTTTACTGATAGGGTCCCCACTCATACCCCAACGTCCTAACAAGGTCTGTCCTGTCATCCGTCTTTGTGTCTCCAACAGCTTGTGACACCCACTGTTCTACAAGTAAACAGACCCCTTGTCACCCTGTCTCCGGCCTTTTCATCTCCTCCCGGTTCAGTCCGTGTAGACCTCAGACCTAAGTTGGTATAACTGGAACACTCGGTGACTTCCAGTTCTAGTCTCGATCGACGACTACAAATCAGACCTCCGTCACCCATGTCACCCTAACTTCCAATTTCCGGACCTTCCCTAGTGTCACTCTCCGGTAATTGCCAGGTCCATCCCTTTAAGAGACCGTCAGTTCTCCAAACCTGTGGAGTTAAAGTGACGGTTTCTACGGTCAAGTCAGGGACCAACCCTTGGTTCTAAGGTGTTTGACGCGTCCTGTCGGGGGGTTTTCTCTTTTCAGGTCCACTCGCCGTTTCTCTTGACTCAGATCTCTATCTTAATCCTGACCCTTAGCCCTGTCCATATTCTGTACCACTTACTAACCTACACTCCCTCTTCCCTCACTTACCCTTCTCAGTTTCTACTAAAGTTTCCGAATTATTGAACCATTTAACTCTCTAAAATAACTACCTCTGTTCAGTCGGTCCTCCTCCCACCTACCACCCCCACCCTTACCCCTCTCCTACTCCACCACATAATCCTCTCATTAAAATTAACTGGTATCCGAGAGGTTGCCTCCCGAAGGGGTGAGTGACTCTACCATTTATTAGACGGATGTTACGTCCTCTGTGTCAAAGCTAGAGACCCAACTCTTCGAGGGGACCTCTTCCCTCACCGTTGGGTGAGGTCATAAGAACGGACCTCTTAGGGATCCTTGTCTCCTTGGACCACCGATGTCAGGAACCCCCAGTGTTCTTAATCTGTGTTGACTCACTGTGAAAGTGTTAAAGTAAAAATAGATCCCCTTCCAAAGGTGGTATACCTTAGTCCTCTACCCGGAACCCTCCCTCCTACCCTAACGTACTGTCGAGAGTGCAAGGAAGAGGTAAGACCCCAAGACTTGGTTGACTCTCGTCTAGACATTCTCGAACCCCCTCAAGGTCACCGGGATCCTACCTTCACGACGGACCCAGTCCGGACTCGAGTTTGGAATCGAAGCAGTAACGATCGAGGCACCAGGACCCTTTCTATGAAACTGAAAGAGTCGAAGTCAAAGGTATAGATCTTTTATTTCAAATTTACTCTGTCGTATATTTCACGATTCATGTCACGGACCATAAATCACTCCTTTATCGGTGGATGAGGTCATAAGAACGGATCTTTTAGGGTACCTGCCTCCTTGGACCATCCGATGTCAGGTACCCCAGCGTTTCTCAGTCTGTGCTGACTCGCTGTAAATGAAATGATTTATAAGACTTATAAAATAAGACATAGTAGTCCTTCACAAAGGTCTCGAATACATACAAAAGAGAAGAGAGTTTTCCTTCAGACTCATCTCATTTCCTCAAGGTAGAGGTCGGGACTACCTAAGGAAGTCCTTATTCTCCCGGTCTACTTTCACTCCAAAGCAAAATGATTACCTCCATCGTCATCTTAACATTCCCTTTACTCTAGGTAAGGTAAAAGTAATCCTGACCGTACGTCCTCTCTTAATGAAGGATTGATACTCTAGATAGTACTCTCTTACTAGAGATAAGCAGAGGTTCCGTTTGGTAAGTTATAGTGTCAAGAGGTTCAGATACGGGGTTGGTCATTGCGACTTCTTTGACTTCAACTTGCCAAAATACTTGTGGATGTTCTAGAAAATCTTGGTTGTGGGTTTTTTCTACAGAAAAAGTAATATCCCCTGACCTTACGTTTTCATCCTTCAGTTCTTTGTGGACCTCATTGTCCGTTTAAACCGGAACCTTACACCTTACTTCGTCCCGTTTCTGATTATCTCAAAACGGTTCTTTTACGTGACCAGTATCGTTTGTGGGAGAAGGTTGTTGTGTTCTCTTCTGAGATGTGTACCTGTAGTGGTCTACCAGTTGTGGTTTTAGTCTAACTAATATAAGAAACGTCGGTTTCTACCTCTTCGAGATATGTCAGTTGTTTTTGTTCTGACCCTCGACTGACACCGAGTCTAGTACTTGAGGAATAACGGTTTAAGTCTGAATTTAACTTCTTCCATCCCTTTTGACGATCTGGTAAGTCCATACTGGAGTTAGTTTAGGGAATATTAATATGTCACCTTCACTCTTTATCTAAATTCCCGGATCTAGACTATCTGTCTCACGGACTA
>SJYO01010634.1:3190473-3339902 GCA_006410555.1 Capra ibex | reverse complement strand
CGGACTACTTGATACCTTACTCCAAGCACTGTAACATGTCCTCTGTTCCTAGTTCTGGTAGGGGTACCTTTCTTTACGTTTTTTCGTTTTACCGACAGACCCCTCCGGAATGTTTATCGACACTTTTCTTCTGTCCGCTTTTCGTTTCCTCTTTTCGTTTCTATATTCGTAGACTTACGTCTCAACGTTTCTTATCGTTCTTCTCTATTCTTTCGGAAGAAGTCGTTAGTTACGTTTCTTTATCTCCTTTTGTTGTCTTACCCTTTCTGATCTCTAGAGAAGTTCTTTTACTCTCTATGGTTCCCTTGTAAAGTACGTTTCTACCCGAGCTATTTCCTGTCTTTACCAGACCTGGATTGTCTTCGTCTCCTATAATTTTTCTCCACCGTTCTTATGTGCGTTCTTGACATGTTTTTTCTAGAAGTACTGGGTCTATTAGTACTACTACACTAGTGATTAGATCTCGGTCTGTAGAACCTTACACTTCAGTTCACCCGGAATCTTTCGTAGTGATGTTTGTTTCGATCACCTCCACTACCTTAAGGTCAACTTGACAAAGTTTAGGACTTTCTACTACGACACTTTCACGGCGTGAGTTATACGGTCGTTTAAACCTTTTGAGTCGTCACCGGTGTCCTGACCTTTTCCAGTCAAAAGTAAGGTTAGGGTTTCTTTCCGTTACGTTTTCTTACGAGTTTGATGGTGTGTTAACGTGAGTAGAGTGTACGATCATTTCATTACGAGTTTTAAGAGGTTCCGAAGTCGTTATACACTTGGTACTTGAAGGACTACAAGTTCGACCAAAAGCTTTTCCGTCTCCTTGGTCTCTAGTTTAACGGTTGTAGGCGACCTAGTACCTTTTTCGTTCCCGTAAGGTCTTTTTGTAGATAAAGACGAAAAAACTGACGGTTTCGGAAACTGACACACCTAGTGTTAGTTGACACCTTTTAAGAATCTCTCTACCCTTATGGTCTGGTGGATTGGACGGAGAACTCTTTAGACATACGTTCAGTCCTTCGTTGTCAATCTTGACCTGTACCTTTTTGTCTGACCAAGGTTTATCCTTTTACTCATGCAGTTGCGACATATGACAGTGGGACGAATATATTGAAGATACGTCTCATGTAGTACTCTTTGCGACCTGACCTTCTTTGTGTTCGACCTTAGTTCTAACGGTCCTCTTTAGAGTTATTGGAGTCTATNACGGTCCTCTTTATAGTTATTGGAGTCTATACGTCTACTGTGGTGGGAATACCGTCCTTCACTTCTCCTCGATTTTTGGGAGGACTACTTTCACTTTCTCCTCTCACTCTTTCAACCGAATTTCGAGTTGTAAGTCTTTTACTTCTAGTACCGTAGACCAGGGTAGTGAAGTTCCCTTTATGTACCCCTTTGTCACCCTTGTCACAGTCTGAAATAGAAAACCCGAGGTTTTAGTGACGTCTACCACTGACGTCGGTACTTTAATTTTCTATGAATGAGGAACCTTCTTTTCAATACTGGTTGGATCTGTCGTATAAGTTTTCGTCTCTGTAATGAAACGGCTGATTCCAGACAGATCAGTTCCGATACCAAAAAGGACACCAGTACATACCTACACTCTCAACCTGACACTTCTTCCGACTCACGACTTCTTAACTACGGAAACTTGACACTACAACCTCTTCTGAGAACTCCCAGGGTACCTGACGTTCCTCTAGGTTGGTCAGGTAAGACTTCCTCTAGTCGGGACCCTAAAGAAACCTTCCTTACTACGATTTCGACTTCGAGGTCATGAAACCGGTGGAGTACCCTTCTCAACTGAGTAACCTTTTCTGAGACTACGACCCTCCCTAACACCCGTCCTCCTCTTCCCCTGCTGGGTCCTACTCTACCGACCTACCGTAGAGACTGAGCTACCTGCACCCAGACCCACTTGAGGCCCTCTACCACTACCTGTCCCTCCGGACCGCACGACGCTAAGTACCCCAGCGTTTCTCAGCTTGTGCTGACTCGTTGACTTGACTTGACTACTCTAGACAAAACTAGAGTACCAGTGTCAGTCTTCAATCAGGACTGGACTAGGCCCACCGAGTGTTAAACCCGACGTCTCAGTCTACTTCAGGACCCTAACCCGAGAGCCGACTAAAAGTGAATGATGATGGGATTGAGGGACCAAGAGTCAGACCCCGTCAAAAGAAAAGACCCCTTGAAAAAAAAAAAAGAAAAAATCCGGAACGATGCACCGTACGTTCTAGAATCAAAGGGTTGGTCCCTATCGTAGACACGAGGGGACGTCAGAGTCGTACCTTGGGATTGGTGACCCGGTGACCCCTTCCGGGTGTAAACTTACCCTGTCCCTCGACGGCCGTAGATGATTATCTCCGGTCCCTACGCCGATTTGTAGAATGTTACATGACCTGTCAAGGGCAGAGTTTCTTGGTAGACCAGGTTGCACGGTTGTCACGGCTCCGGCTCTTTTGGATGGAATTAGGTCAGAAAAGAGTAAGAATTTCGTGGATGATTCACGGTCGAGAATCGACGGGTAATTGACATACTGGAACCCGGTTCAGGGAATCGACCCGTCTCTTGGAGTCAAAGAAACAGCCATTTTATTTCTGTATAGAACGAAATCGAGTATCGAACAATAGTCCTAGATTACATTATTGGGTAAACGTCGGAACCACTTGAGGTCGGGTGGAGTCGATTTCTATTATGAGATTATTGGTACTGGGTGGGAATCCTATTTAAGTACAACAATCCACCCCGAAGACCCAGTACTAGTAAAAGGAGGGAGTGGTAATCCCGTGAAAGACCCACACTATTAATTTGTCGTTGGACCGTCCAGTAGGAACCCAATTAGATGGAGTTGGGTCGAACCGTCGGGACCACCTATTTAGGAAGGTCGTAGGCTTACAAGTGTGGATTCAGCGGTCCGCAAAACTTTCTGAGGGGTCAGGGAGAGAAGAGTTCTTCGTCGATTGGTCTCCTTTGTCGCAGTCCTAGGTTTGTCGGTAACGTGGTCGACGAGGTGGAGGACCCATGGTCAGTCAGTTGACACACATGAACTCCTATACAGAGGTCACCATCGGTACACTCTCCGACCGAACGATCGTGTCGACAACGAGAAGCCGTGAGGGATGTCCCTGTGTCGTGGGTCCTGTCCCCTTCGGTCTCAGACTAAGTGACCCGACTTCGGGGAACGTTCCGACTAACCGTCACCTGGGATTCCTTCTACCTCCCTTGCCGGTCTGAAGGATGAGTGACATTAGCAAGACAAGTCAGGTCGACCGAGAGAACTACAAGTTTCCTGGTGAGAGGAAAGTACACAAACACGAATGTCCCAGAACTAAAAATTACTATTATTGCCGGAGTGAAGGGTCCTACACAGTCACTCAAGTCCGTAATTACTTACGAAGATGGGAGAGGGATTCCGTCCGTGTAGGGGAAGGGTCGGAGAGTGGCCGAGGGATCCTCTGTCTCTGCTTCTACGAGTGAGTTTTCCTCGAAGTAAAATGAACACTCGTACCATCGAGGGTCCACGGTCTTCAATAGTTTTTGTGAACACACTGTTGACTCTATTAGGTACAGCTCTCGAATCTTGTTACGTGTCGTGCATCAAGTTAATCGTAATTGGTAATAGTAATGGAAGGAGTGTTATTAAGATACTTCTTCCATAACAACCCTGAAGGGACCGTCAGGTCACCTAATTCTGAGGTGTGAAGGTTACGCCCCTCTCCACCACCCAAACTAGGGACCAGTCCCTTAATTCTAGGGCGTACGAAACGCCGTACCGGTTTTTCTAAAAATTTTAGTTTATTTATTTCTTTTTAACTTGTCTTCTTCTTCCATAACAAAAATAGGGTTGACATTCATGTTCCTGTAATCTCAAGTCTGTTCCGCTTAGACAATGGGTCCCTGAAAGTCGAACACTTACTACCGAGTCCTAAACGTAGGTCCCAATGAGACTCGACCCGAAGAAGGGTGTCCTTTCGACAATTGAGATTTGAGAAAAGTTTTTACGGTTTTCCCTAAGTCGTTACGAGAGGTTCGTGTAAGAGACCTGTAGTTAGGGACTTCTAAATTTCACCGTTAAAGGCCCTCGACGACACGGACGGAAAGCACCCTGGAACCGTCTCCCGACCCCCTCTTCCCCATTGACCGACGACGACGATTCAGTGAAGGTAGCGTCCTGGGAAGTTTGAGTCGGTCGTCCCTTACTCTCCGGGACCTCCGGGAACCAGGACTAGGAGTGTCTGTAAAGGAAGACAGAAGTGTCAAGACGGGAGGGGTAACCAGAAGAAACGGACTCTGCCCCGTCCCGTCAGAGGTTTTCCAACGGACCGGTTTAGGAGACTGTACCCTGTCAAAGATCAATGAAGGACGAGAGAGGGTTCGGGTGTGACAGAGTGATCGCCAGTCGACGGTGAAGAGGAGGGGGTTTTGGGGGACTTCGGGCTACGAGGGACGATTCGGTATTCCAATTAGTGTGGCTCGAGGGACTCCAGTCGACTCCTCAACTCCCCGCCAAAGGTCTACTTACCTCACGTGAGACCTCTGGACTGAAGATCAACATTAAAAGGGCAAACGGTTGAACCCGTTATCATCATTGTTCGTAATTATGTCCGAACTGTTTTGTCGAAGAGTCTGGAAAAATAAACTAAGAGTATACTTGTCCGCTCATTAGTCCTGCCTAAGAGAATACCAGTAACATGCCTCTCTTGGTCTCCAAGTTAATTCGTGAACCGGTTCTAACACGAAGGTTCACTTTTGGTCCTACACTTTGGTTCCAAAGGATTAACTCTAAAGTTACGATAAAGGTGTAACAGTGGAGGAAGAGGGACAGAGGGAAACAGAGAGAAAAGGGGACAGGGGTGGAAGTGTGTGTGTGTTTTACTTGGAGTAAAAAAAAGTACACATTTCTCTCCCACAAACCTTATTTACTAGAGACTCTTGCGAGAATCGACAGTCAAAAGACTACTTAGCAATAAGTAAACTGCTTGAGTCCCAAGACTATGAACATAGTCCCAATACTCGCAAGTCTACATAAGGATGAGAAGACAGACATAGGACATCGTAAAGTAAAAGACATCAAGTGTCATATGTGAAAGAAAAACTTAAAAAAAAT
Organism: Capra ibex; assembly: GCA_006410555.1. Classification (NCBI taxonomy): domain Eukaryota; kingdom Metazoa; phylum Chordata; class Mammalia; order Artiodactyla; family Bovidae; genus Capra; species Capra ibex. Next base: position 3,334,795 of record SJYO01010634.1, on the reverse strand, counting down.
AGAATATAACCTCATATCAATTAATTGTTACAACGCAATCGAAGTCCATGTGTCGTTTCACTAAGCCACTATGTGGATGTGTATAAATAAGAAAGAGGTTGAGAAGCGGGTAAATCCAACAATCCTTGTAACTCGTCTTAAGGGACACGATATGTCATCGAGGGACAACCAATAGATAAAATTTATATCGTCATATATGTGAAAGAAGTCCTCTCCCTGGAGCTACTTTAGTCATCATTCTCTTGATGGTCAAATAAGGAATCTAAACCTCTCGTTTATTTCTTAGTCACACACGTACGACGTCGGCAGGGTAAGGAACCCACACTTTCGAGACTCGTGTCGTGTCGACGAGAGAGCCATCTCTTCGGACCAAACACTGTAGAAGGTCATAGTAGGTTTTCCGCAAATCTAGAAACCTCTTACCGTCATTATCACGTTTACCTATCTCTTATAACTACCGAATTCCATAGATTCACTAATTCTTAAATTTTTACCTCGTCCTTTACTAACAACGGTTGTCTCTCCGAAGTAGACTTAGGAGCCAGGTAATGAGAACTTCCCTATTAATAGTATCGGGTGTCTGACTACCGTCGAGAGTTAATATCTACGAAGAGTTTGTATACCATAAAAAGAACGGTGTCTCCCCTCCACCAATTCAAATAACCATCATTCTTTTGGATCTAGGTCCTGAAAAAAAAAAAAATCATTTAATGAAGAAATACAGAATCCAAAAATAAATATGGTAGTTACAACATCATTATTGTCATTTATTATATAGTTTTTTTACTATACTCCTAAATTTTTAATTTTTGGATTAAACACAAAAAAAGGGGAATAAAGGAAGGAAAGTAATAGGGTCATAAAAAGAGTAACACCTTTAGAAAAAAGGAGAGTAAGAAAAGTGAAAACTTTTATCTACATTTCAAATGTATCTCACTGTTCAAATTTACATGTTAGGTCACTTAAGACTATTTATCTATGTGGACACATTGATTGAGGGGTCAGTTCTATGTCTGTTAAAGGTAGAGGGGTCTTTCAAAGGAGTACGGGAGAAGGTCCGTTAGGAATACGAGTTATGTTTCGGTAGTAAGACTAAAGATAGTAGTCTAAAATCAAAACGTAAGGACTTGAAGTACATTTACCTTAATATGAAACGTATAACAAAACGTAAACCGAAAGAAACGAGTCGTATTACAATAACTCTAAAGAGACACAAGAACTCTCATCGTGTCAAATAGGAAAAAATGGCGACCTCTTCCCCCTGCTGTCTCCTACTCTACCGACCTACCGTAGTGGCTGAACTACCTGTACTCAAACTCACTTGAGGTCCTCAACCACTACCTGTCCCTCCGGACCGCACGACGCTAAGTACCCCAGCGTTTCTCAGTCTGTGCTGACTCGCTGACTTGACTTGATAAGGTAATATACTTATGATATATTAGACAACTAATTGTAAACCCAACGAAGACCAAACCCCGATAACACTTCTGTGAACGATATTTGTAAGAACATCTTCATAAAAACACCTGTGTACTAAAACAAAGAGGAACCATTCATGAATTCTTATCTTAAAGACTCAATGTACTATTACATAGATAAATGAAATATTTCTTGATAGTTATAACAAAAGGTTTCACTATATTTAAATATATATTAAATACATTTAAATTAGTTAGTAGTACCAATTTAAATATCAGTAAAACGTCAAAGTAGTTGTTAAGTACTTCCAAGGTCAAAAGGGTGTAGTGATTATAAACCGTAACAGTTAGAAAATTTAACATCTAGGCGTTTTACAATGTTTCACTATATTTTATATTCCTTACCCCCTATCAGTCACTTCTCATGTACCCTGGAAAGACATGAGAGTTACTTTGAAGGATACTTAGATATTAATAAAAGTTTTCTTTTTTCCAAATTTTTATACATAAGTTATATATAAGTTCAAAAGTATGTATAAGAAAAGTAAGCAGATTGAAAAATAATAACTCAACATCCTCAAGAAATATATAAAATATATCTTCAGGAACCATTGTATATGATGTTTATAAAAGAGGTCAACCAGTCGAATGGATAAACAAAAGAATTTTCATAGAAAACTACTCATCTTCAAAATTCTGGACAGTCTTCAAGTTAAATAGTAGAAAAGACAATATCAATCATGAAAAGGATAGGACTCTTTAAAAACTGATAACGTGTTAATGTTTAAATAATAGAATTTAAAAGAAGAACTTCGAAATACTAAAATTCGAACATATAAATCCGTTTATACGATTTGAAATACAGTCTAATTGCAAAATACTTACAAATCTATCCTCAACTTCAAGAAAAAAGGGATGTGTAAATAGATCATCAAAGTCGTGGTTAACAACAACAACATTTCTACAAAGAATGGGGTAAGGAAACGAAAATAACGCTTAATCATGTGATATTTACACACACAGAGACCCTTTGGAAAATCAGTCTAACTTGGAGGACCCAAGTAGAAAATGGAAGATGAAAAAAAAAGGGAGAGAGGATAACGACAAACAGAAATACAAAATGAAATACACTAAAGAAGTTGGATTAGAAAATTGAAAAGAATCTTAAAGTTTAAAACCAGTATTATAAAAATTAACCGTTCTCACAAAGAGTATAAACGATGGATCGGAGGAAGTAAAGAAACAAGTTTACAGACAGTGGAGGAGGAAGTCCAGAAGGGGTTACTAGTACCAGTTTACATATATTAGGGAAAGACGATCGAGAAGGATTGAAGAAAGGGACGATAAAAAAAAAGAAGGTATCATATCTAGTATCATTCTGTATGATATATACATAAAAAAATAACAGAAAGAGTGACTTTACTTTCGAGACACTCCCGTCCCTACAAATTTACAAAAGAGATAATTACGATAAAGACACAAAGATCGTGGATCTTATCACGGTACGTCTTTAATCTTGTCATTTATAAATTACTTACTTATAAACCATGTCTTAAAAGGAGAGTAAAGTACTTTCGTTCTAGAATATAGAGAGACTCCTGTAATGTAGAAATTAAAAAAAAGGGATAAAAGACGTAAAGGAGAAAACAAATAAAAATAGAAGACGGAAATATATCTTACGAAAGGAGTTTATTGACCACTAGGAACTGACGGGTAAGTATTCGGTCCGGAACAACTCAGGGTCAACCTCGGACAACTGATCACCCGAAATCCTTATACGTGACCACCAAGGTAGTCATAGTTAGGTACAAAGAGAACTCGGGTAGTCGAAGAGATTTCTTCTCAAGAGTCAGAAGACCCGAAGGGACCACCGAGTCACCATTTCTTAGGTGGACGGTTACGTCCTCTGTGTCCAAGCTAGGGACTGCGTCCTTCTTCGGTGTACGACGTTCATTTGATTCGGACACGAGATCTCAGACGCTCGACGTTGATATCTCATCAGGACGAACGGTTTTGATGTCTTTCTGGGTACGTCGTCCCTTCTGGGTCGTGTCAGTCTTTATTTATTCATTTGTAATTTTTCATTATTTTTTTTTAAAAAAAAATTTTTCTTCTCAGGAGTCAGAAGACGAACTCCTTGTACTTGGTCAGGGGGTCTCAAGACCCTCGGAGTATTCTTTCCCTTGACACCTATAGTGTGAAATCGTACCTCTGAAGGAGAATTAGGGGAACACAAGGTCTTTCGTGTAACGAAGACGGGAAGTGACACAGGTCAAAGGGTCTCAGATCTTGGAAATCCTAGTAAACAAAGTCTCTTATTATAAGAGTAAAGGGCGGTCCCAGTTCTTCCCCGTCGTTTGGACGAGGTGTCTCCGGTCCCCGACACGTCCACCCTGTCGGGTAATGTAGTCAAAAGTGAGTAAGAGACAAGACGAGGTACGAAAGATTCTATTACCGCAGAGTCTAGGACTCAGTAAGAATCCAAGTTGCCACGTTTAATCGAGGTCTACGAATTCGAAACCGAAGGAGGTGAGACGGTACAGTCAATGGTGAGTGCGTACATAAAACTGGAAGGTTTTTTACACATCCGTAGAAAACAGAGGGGAGGGTCAAAGAGACAGGAACTGTTAAAATGGAAAAATAAGGACATTACAGTAAAATCACCCCAAAGTTCTCTCACCGTTATTTACGTCCATAAGTCAGACGGTACACATTGTCTTCGGACTACATTCCTAAGTTTCTTTTCGCCTCCTCTGTTACTGAGTACTACAATTGTCTACAGTTCAAATTGGAGTAGGAGGATCGAAGCAAGGATTAGATGAGACAATCCGAATGTAAACTAGTACCACGATGAGATCACTGTATTATCCCGTCTAAGACCAATTTTTGGTTGTTCGACTCAAAGCGACACGACTTTATCCTTTGGTACTTTCAGACAACGGTCCCTTATTTCAACCATAATCTCCTTTAGTGTATTTAAGTCTCTCATTAAAGACTAAACCGAAATCAAGAAGGGTCCTTGCTTAAAGTATCTCAAGTCTTGAGAACGGTAATTTCCAGAGACGAAGGATGAGAAGAACATTTGGAGAAGTAGAGGATTCTTGTAGGACACGTGTTTCCTATCCGGTCGGAGAATGTAAGTCTCTAACAGGTTGTTTGTAACTACTCGTAGACATTACACGGTCCGTGATTAATCCTACTTCTAATCTTCTATTTGGACTAGGACTGAAGGTTCTCGGATGTCAGATCAACTTCTTGGTATATATCTTTGCCTACGTTAATTTATTTACCGTCATGAACCCTTTTAACGTTTTTCTCCGTACGTGCACAATTGTACACTCGTGTCTCTCTCCGACTAGATGAAGTGGGACCCAGTGTCTCTTCCGCAGGTCTCCTTGCCTATACAGGGAAGACCCTTCAACATAAAGAGGAATTCGAAGTCCTTCCGTAGTATAATCTACCCTCTTTGCAAGTCGGGCTCCTTTGTTTCGGTTCGACATTGACCTCTACTGGACTCGTCTTTGTCGAAGTTCGGGTGACGGCACTTTCGGTGGTCCCTAGTCTCTTTCTTGGGGAAGTGAGGGTTGGTAGGCGGAGTCACCGCCCATCACCTACCGGTAAACCACAAAGTAAGAACAAAATGTAAATGCGGACTTCCCGACAGAGGAAGGGTGGACGTAGGTGTCGGTCTCTACAGCCAAAAGGTCCTGAACCTCTACCTAATCCGTGTACATCTTATCCTACTCTGGGACACCAAAGATGGTCTATAAAGACACATCCGCAGACTTACCTACACGACCGCAATTGTCTCTGTCCTAGATTCCTCATTCTTCCTCCTCCTTTTGAGGACCCACCCCGAACAACAATAAAACCAACTTCGGCCACTGAAAAGTGTCTTCGGGTCATCTTAGTACCTCATCAACTCGCTTAACCTACTCTTCCGTAGAGATTTCACGGACCCTTCAATGTGACCTATTAGTGATAATTAGTTGTACCACTCCTCAACCCTCTACGCTATTGAATTAGGGTTTGACACAAGAGCAAGGAGCTAAGAGAGGTGGATTACACACTGGATAAAGACTGAGTAACTGGTCTCTGTCGTTCACCCGGGTCTCGGCAGAGGGATCCCGTGGGATCCTCGAAGGGTGTATGGTCATGAGTCGACCACACCCGTACAGGCACCCGTAGACTCAACCCCGGTCTTTCTGACCCATCCCACAAGAATACGGGTGGTGTCATGGATAAGTCATTCCGGGTCTGTCTGAGACCCCACTTTATTTAAGTCAACTTACACCGAAAGTCCCCTTCGTGTCTCACACGACTTTACCTTGTCTTAAACGTAGTCTCCAACCGCCCCGGGAGTTCGGACACTCGACGACGGACACCACACTTTCAACCTCGTCTTCTCTCACCGAACACGGTTGACCCCGAGTCTCCTAGAACGTCGCCCGAAAACAGACACGTCGCCCCTCATCTCTGTTTGGGGAGAGGGACCTCCTCCGACATATCTTCCGGTTCTTTCCAGACGAACCTATAAACAGACTTCTCTAATGGGTCTACCGTCGACCCCGTCCCTACCCTCCCTCCCACCCCCGCCTGTGTATTAGACCCCGGAAGGTCGTGTGGAGATCCCCTCCGGGTCCCGGGGCCGGTAGGGGTTCCTACCGTAGGACACTGTTGATGTCAGATGTACTGTGTCTGTACGTCATGTAGCGAGACCCACACAGACCCTCCCGGTCACCTCTCTGGATACTGACTGAGAAGACGGTCTCCCTGGGAAGGGTCACAGAAGAAGTCAGTCGCTCCTTTTCCGTGGTACGCGGAAGGAGTCTCGGGCACCTGAGTACAAAGAGGAACGTCGAAAGAATGACCCTTACTACTCTACCGTGACCACCCAGGAAGTCTATCGACTCCTCTTGTTTAAAAAAGTATCGACCTTTACTCTCCTACTTCCCGTCGTAATTATTCAGTCCTCTCCCCTCGTGGTCCGTTTCCAGTAGACCCCTCTCTCCGTTCTCCGCGCGGTACAAAGTCCGAGTGGGTCTTTACCAAACCCAGTACCCCTTCAGTTCATCGAATATTCTCATAATCAAAGGAGAGCGACGATATTACCTAATGGTGTGTGAATCACCAAATTTAGTTATATGTACGTAGTGGAATGTGAAGACTTCCGGTCTCCAGATTTTACCCAGCCCACCCGACGAAGGAGGAGATCTGTAACACCCCCTTATGCAAAGAAACGGGTAAGGTAGAAAGGAAAAATTTTTTTAAAAAAAAAAAATTAAATACTGGCTCGACCCAGAAGTAACGACACACGACCGAAAGAGACCAACGTCTCTCTCCTCCGACGAGAGATCAACGCCCGAAGAGTGACGCCACCGAAGAGAACAACGTCTCGCACCCGAGATCCCTTGTGCCCGAAGTCGTCAACACCACGTGGCTGAATCAATGGGGTTCCGTGCACCTTAGAAGGGTCTGGTCCTTACCTTGGGCGAGCTGGAAACGAAAGGAACAGTGTAGAAGAAAAACTGAGACCGGGAGAACAGAGGGAGAACCTCCCTGGACCTATAATGAGACCCAGATGGACTCTTTAGTTCCTATTAGAGGGGTAGGACTCTAGGCATTGAATTAGCGTAGACGCTTCAGGAAAAACGGTAAGTTCCATGTGTACGGGTCCAAGACCCTTTATCCTACAGTCGTAAACTCCCCCGACTATAAGACGGAGGTGTCGTCTCCACTGAAAGAGTTGGGTGGACGTCAAACTTAAAAGGAGACTCAAATAGATCTTCACAAGTCATGGTGGAGACTCACGACACTATCGGTCTTGAATAAAATGACTGAGACTTATAGGGGACCTCCCAAGAGACCCGTGACCGGAGGAGGACCTAAAACAAGGAAGGAGGGTTTTCCTTAAACCTGTCTACCCACCTCCGGAAGAGAGACCCCAGAGGTGGCACCCTCGGTCGTAGGGTCGAGACGCGGCCCTGTCTGCCGGGACGGACCACTACGACTGTGGTATCCAGACCGCCGCGGAAGGAAACTAGTAGCAGAGGTTCAAACGGTGGTGAAGACCAAGGGTTGTTCACCTAACAACAGTGACGACGGTCGTTCTACTCCCTTTTACACGCCTCCTAAAGTTCCGGGTCTTTGGTCACCCCTCTCTCCGTCCCGTCCCACGGGTCTGGACCCACTCCGACCCTTAAAAGGTACCACTCAAACGTAGGGGTCTCTTTGCCATTCTAGGCTCGTTCAACACCTTAAAGGAAGACCAGGTCTTATTAAATTCTCACTAGGACCCTACCCTGGAACACCCGAATCGATCACGCGACAACGAGTCTGAGTTTCCGGTAGGAAAACGGTAAAATCTTAGGGCAAAGGGGTGAGTCACGCCCCGACCGACCACCGTCATAGACGACCGTAGAGTCAAGATAAGTACACGAGTCCGTCTAGGGTTTCCAGGAAAATTCAGAACAGAGGTAACATCAACGGGAGTCAAAGGGGAGGGAAACCAGACCAGACGTACTGACTCACGAAATTAAATAAGTCGTAATCCACGAAAATTTCGACTCATAAGAGTCATAATTATAGTGTAGGACGGAGAATGGTAAATTCAGACGTCACATAGAACCCAATAATGTAGGGGTTTTCCGTCTATTCTATTTCAATAGACCTTTTTTTTTTTTTTTAGGGTACAACCACTCTAGTCTTTTGTGTCTTCAGCCAAATTGACACTTGGACCCGGGACGTATGTTTAAGATCTTTTCCGGGTGACCGGAAAACAAACGATTGTATTCGTTAAGAGATTGTCTTTCGACCCGGACTCTCCATTCACACCACGGAACCGTCTCGAGAAATAGACTCCTGTGACCAAGTCAAACCTCCTAATTTTACCCGTACGACTCACCCTCCCAACGGACCTCCCCACCCCCACCCCCAACCCCCCCCGCTAACACAGGGGGGACCCCTCCTCGGGACTTAATGGTCGAAACACACAGAGTGAGAGACTTCCTGAGTCCGGACTTCGATGTCGTCCTCCCGGTTGTCTCTCTCGTCGTCTCCGAAGGTCTCTCCTTCCGCCAAGAGTTTCCTTCGGACCACCGAAAGATAATCCTCTTTCGTCCACAGATGGAAGGGCCGACCGAGGACTTAAGGGAACCGGGTGACGACCTGGTCCGACGGAGAAACGAGTCAGTGAGTCGGGGAGCCACAGAGGAAAGGAAAGGAGAACGGACAGGTCGTCCCAGGGGACCGAGGAGGGCAAGGTCTGAGGAAGAGAAGGGAAGTCCGAAGGGGTAGTTGTGAGGAAGAGGAGTTCAGGGGTCGACACTCGACCTTATGTCCGGACCGTCGGACTCCGTCGGGGGAGGAGACCGAAGCTCCACATAAGATACTTTCGTCGACACTGACTACCGACGGAAAAGGTGGCTCTCTCACGCACACGTCGCGTGGTGACGGGGAGAGGGGCTAAGGCGGCAGGAGACAGTAGAGGGACCTTAATGACCCTCGCCAAGTCCAACCTCCCCTGGGGTCGACTCAGAGTCTACCACAGAGACGGACTTGTAGTTCGGACCTGGAACTTATTTGGACCCCTTCACTCCCCTCTCCCTTCTTTCCTTCTTTCCCCCACCCCTCTCTCTCTCGTACGAGTCCTTTTTTTGTTCTCTTCTAAAAAGGGGTGTAAAGACTCTCCAACGCACTTCTAGACTTCCCCTACAATTCTAGTACTTCGGTCCCTACTCCTCGAGGTTCGGGACGTATAAAGGGTGCTCGGAGCTCGGAGCCTCTCCTGAGACTTCCCTCTCCTTGACGGTCAACCTTACCTTAAGTGGAGTGACAAGGACAAACTTAATTGGGAATTTCTACGTTCAACCATTTTCGTTTGGTTTTTTTGGGTTATTCTTTACGAAGGAGAAAATCCTCAAGGAAGACCTTGGGACGGGGTGTGCAATTCTCGAAAGTCGTCCACCTGGGTCTGAAGACCTTCGAGAGTGGCGGAGGAGTCGTCCTCAGAGACCTTGGAAGAGGAGAGGGTTCGGGTCGACGCCCTCCACCTCCCTTGACCGGTGAGTCGTCCACCGGAGTGACGGTGGCCGTCACGAGAACCCCTGTGGTGATCGATTCCACACGAATCTTTCCTGTACCTCCAAAGACCCTCCTTACCCCTGCCCCGCAGGCGACTCCAATGGGTTCGACGTCGCGGACGGGACAAGGAAGAAAGGAGTCGAGACGAGGACCGGCGAAAACGTTGTGTCGGGGAGTCGGACCCCGACTCTCTGAGACAGGTGGTCCACCGGACCCTACCGAGATGGCGGTCTGTTGAGGAGTCTGGGGCCCCGTAGTCTCCGACGAACTGAAATAAATCGTTTGTATGTATATCTCACATGGTGCACGGTCCGTCACCAGTTTTACGAAATGAGTAATTGAATTATTACGATGTTGCGAGCATACGTTATCTATGACCAAAAAAAAAAAGTTGTAAAGAAAAAAAAAAATTAAAAATAAAAATGAAATAAAATGAAATGTTATGATATAACCAAAACGGTATGTAACGGTACTTAGGTGGTGCCCACATGTACGCAAGGGTTTGTACTTTGGGGAGGGTGGAGGGAGGGGTATTGTAGAGAGACCCAGTAGTGGCACGTGGTCGGGGTTCGTACGACATAGGACGCAGCCTGTATCTGACCGCTAAGCTAAGAATGTACTATCATATGTACAATGTTACGGTAAGAGGGTTTAGTAGGGTGGGAGAGGGAGAGAGAGAGGGAGAATCTATGACAAAAATAGAGGTAAAATGTCTATCGTACTGACTCCGTATCTCGACAATCCATCGAGATTTCGACCGAGTCGCGTCCGTCGGCCCCTCACCACCTCGACCCTAAACTTGGACCCGTGAGACCGAGGTCGAGGTACGAGAATTAGTAAACAGTCTGAGGTAGAGTACATGGGTACGACCTACGGGTCGGAGGGACGAAACACCCCCTTCTCCTCACCGCCACCATCCCGAACGGTCCACCACGATCACCATTTGTTGGGACGAACGGTTACGTCCTCTGCATTCTCAGCACCCAAGCTAGGGACCCAACCCTTCTAGGAGACCTCTTCCTTTACCGTTGGGTGAGGTCATAAGAATGGACCTCTTTGGGTACCAGTCTCCTCGGACCGCCCGATGTCAGGTACCCCAACGTGTCTCAACCTGTGCTGACGTCGCTGAATCGTGTGTACATATCGCACCACTATTCTCACTCACCCCGGGTCGTACCCTCCAGCTACCTGGACCGAGATCAGACCCAACACGGTGGTAGACCGGTTCACTGGGGTACGTTGAACGAGTTTGAGAGACTCGGCGTCAAGACGTAGACCGTCTCCTCCGTCCACTAAGCTACCGAAGGTTTAGTGAGATTCTAACTCACAAACGTTCCGGAGGCATCTCACGAGTCAATACGAACCCGGCTGGGTAAGGACGGACGTAGACCTGGAGTAGAACCCCCAGCGGTCTCCTTCAACCTCCGTCCCTCCTTTCACTTGTGTCAGTCGTCTGTCCGTCACCCACCCGTCGGAGGGATCTTTGTTACCTGTCGAATTACACCGAGAGACTGACATAGGGAGGTTCTCTCGCTGTTATTCTCGAACCTATTACGAGAATTGTCCCTTTAGGAGAATGCTAGTACTGGGTATTACTCAGGGTGTCAATACCAGTACCAACACTAAGGGTGTCGCCCCGGACATCCTTTGACGGATTCCGACAAGGACTGGTCGATTTGTGATTAGGTTCACCGAGAGCACATTTAGTATTGTGTATCTAAGGTCGATGAGGAATTACTGAACCTCTGTATGTGTTAAATTAACGTAAATTTACCTGGTAAAATGGATTAATTCTCAGTCCTGGTCTCTGATATTCACTTCACAGGATAAAGGAGTTACAATTCTACGTACGAAAAGTACAACTTGTAAAAACTTTAACTTTATTCAGTATGTCTGTTATAAATAAAAATTACAACACAAAGAGGGGGTTGTGTGTGTATGTATTTATCTGTCTGTGTGTTTGTAATAAGTTTAACTACCACACACCATCTTAATTTCTTTATATTATCGTAATAATAACGAAGTCAGATACAACCACCTCCCCTCTCTTTAGTGAAATCCTTCTTCTCCCTGAAATAAACTTATCAGTACTTGGGGACACCCGTTCTTACTCGGAGTCCCTCCGATCTTTGGGTTTAGACCTTACGACACCCCTTAGAAACTTCATAAAAATAGAGAGTAGAAACGGAGAAAGACACATAGGCTGAGTAACAAGTAAGAAAGACGACTGAACGACGGAGATGTAGAGTTCTCAGTGTCGTCTCTTTCCGGTTGGTGTCGAAGTGCCTTCTTGTTTAGAGAGACAGAGACACAAAAAGACAGAGAGAGTGGAGATTAGGATTATTGTCCCATTTCTAAGGGTAACCGGGAAGAGCAGGTTAGTTGGCACTCACCTCAGTCTCACATCCCAGGGCAAAGTGTTCTGTCGTCGGTCGAAGGACAGGGACCCCCAGGAACCCAGTCATACTTAACCCATCTGCAAGGCATTCTAGAGGGAACGCCCTCCGTCTGAAGACGTCCGATGACGTCTTCTAGAACGGTTGTCGTGATTCACAACCCTGACCCTTCCTGTCATCCGTCCCGTGGGCCTCCGTTCAGCGGATCCGGTCTAGACCCTCTAGCCGATCGAGACTTTTATTTGACTCCTAACGGGTCTAGACCGGTACGGCTGAGTGACGCTCCCGACGGGCCCCGAACCGTGACTAGAGGAAAGACTCTTTCCGAGGTCCTGTTTCCCGGTAACGGGTTCCTGTAGTCTCACCGTCTCTCCGTCTCGACCACTTAGCCTCTTCTCCTGGAGGATCTTTCCGAACAATCGGAAATCCAGTCGTGTCGTCTCCGAGAAAGACCTTATGACAGCTTCCCAGGTCTAAAACGACTATAGTCGGAGTCTGATACAGGTTTCTTTCGTGTCGGGGAGGTCAAAGACCTCCCCTCAGTCCTACCCCGTCGACCCACCCCTCCTTCGGTCCCAGGACAGGACACCACAAAGACCGGGGAGTGGAAGAAGTCCCCGGACGGTCGAACCAGACTCACCGACCCCAGGTCGTGTCTCGAGACGCCAGAAGTCAAGATCCAGGTCCCCTACTCGGGAGTGCACTGTGGAAGGAGAGACCGGGACTCGTGACTGACGCCGTGGGAGGGACGAGCGGGACCTTCGGTGGCCCCGTCGACTGTAGGCTACTCGGTGGTTGGATCTCTAAACCGTTCTTTCATCGAACGAGACGTCCTCTTCTACAGTTTACTCTTTCCCATCAATCACAGGTCATGGTGGAGGAGACTTTCGACCCCCTCGGTCCCTCGTCTACCACCGTCCCTCCTCGTCGGTCCCTTTCGTCCCCGGAGGGTCCCGTTCTCTCCTTTTGGTTGTCGGTTTTCGTGATAAAAATATAAGGCGAGAAGTCCGTGATGAGGGTTCTCCAGACGGGTTCACTGAGTACTTACAGGAACACGTGGTTCTTTAGTGGACCAAACCCCCGTGTCTCTCGAGACACGACGGTTTACTTGTAGGGAGAGAAGAAACGGTGATTGGGACGGTGGGTGAGGTACGACTTACTAAGACCCTTTATAATCAGAGACACGGAGCACGTGAGTAAGTTTGACCCTTCTCGACAACCTTGTGGCTGGCACGCTCCGGGACTATATGATCCTTGATAGTTGAGTCGGTTATTCTTCTTGACGTCCCTTTATACCAAATAATCCAATCGATCTACCCAGTAAGAACACGGTTGGGTAGAAGTATTACGTGCACACTTGACTTTAGAGTGACTAAAAACAGAGACAAAAGGATAATACCTTCTCTATTTCGATACTTATGATAACCCTTTACCATTCCCATTGTCAGTCAAGGTCCGGTAAGTTATAAGGAATAACTTATACTTTCACTTTCAACGAGTCAACACAGGTTGAGAACCGTTGAAGTACCTGATATATGTTTAGGTACCTTAAGAGGTCCGGTCTTATGACCTCACCCATTGGAAAGGGAAGAGGTCCCCTAGAAGGGTTGGGTCGGTAGTTTGGGTCCAGAGGAGGTGACGCCCGCCTAAGAAATGGTGACTCGGTAGTCCTTCGGGACAACTTATGTAAACGTCTGATTAAGACAAGAGGAGGAAAAGAACCAGGAAGGCCTCAGAAAAGGGTAGGCGGACCGTTAGGGGCGGGAAGGGATTGGGGGTGTCGGTGTAAAAGTCGATTGGACCAGTAAAAAGGAGGTTACAAATGGAATTCGGGTAACAGAGGATAGGTAGGTAATTATAGAGGGAATGGGTGAAGGCGGAGTAGGCAACGTTACGACCAGGAGATCGAAGAATTAGGAAAGAGGAGCATCGGGTCTCACGAAAAGACTATTGTATTCACTCTCGTACAGGGAAGAAAAGAATTTAAGGTAGTCACTGAAGTGTAAAGGGAATCTCATGTGGGTTGCACTGTGCGGCGGACGACTTGTTGACGTTACTGCGGTCTGAGGAGTACCAGATCTCGTGTAACTTGAAGTAGGATCTCAGAAACATGGACGACCTGGAGGCGAACCTCACGATTTGGAGACTCAGAGACGGGGACGGGGAAGAGAAGTAAGTACGGAGTCTCTTTTTAATAAAAGAGGTTATATGGAAGGGACTGTTGGCATAGATTCATCGAAACAGACGGACAAAGCACAGACGGACTAATGACGTCAGACAAGTAATACAAGCTCTGAAAAGGAGTTACACATAAAGAAACACACAAACACACATACGAAATTTTATTTCTGGACAGAACAGACAGGGGGAAGAGGTCCGAGGTACGCCCGTCCCTGTACACAGAAACCGGGTGGAGACTGGGAGTCGTGAGTCCGATCCACGGGTCCGATATCGTCTACCAGTTATTTAAAAATAGGTGCAGACAAAACTCGTGGACGATGTACACTTCTTAACATTATATACGACCCGTCTATCACTTCTTTATTTTGTCTGACGGGTCCATCTCGACTACAAGTATTGTGGCTACTAAATTGATAATAAACTCACACTCCCCTCATTTCCACTACGAGACAATTATAGGTTTCGTGCAACTTTAATGTAATTTTTTTATTTTTATCATTGTTATCCGAATAGATAAAACGAGATGAGTCCTTTGTTATACTCCACTTTCTTCAAAAATAAATTCCGTCGAGGTCGGGTCCATATTATGGAAATCCGGGTAAATTGGTAAAAGAGGTCTCTAAAGGCTATACGAAAGAAGTTTGGTAGTTTCGTAATTTCATCAAATTTCTTTTGGAATTTCTAAAGGGACTCAGAGAATTTCTTGTACTGTGAAAAGGAAAAAAAGTACGTCTATTTACATACATAGAGAGATCTCATAAGTACTTAAAATCAGAGAAATGTTCAACCGGTACTTCCTCTCCCTTATTTTAAGGAAATGAATGTGACTCCTTCTTTAACTTAAATCCTATTTCGACAGACTATACCCTCTTTGTCGCGACTGATCCTCAGTCTCCGAGTCTGTGACTCAGGTTAAGGTGGTACTTCATTGACCTCTCAGTCAGTAGAGTTACCCGGAGTTCAAAGAGTGAACCTTTCAGTCAATCCACAAGGGAGGTCATCTAGGTCTACTTACTACCACTCTACCCTTTGGGACTCGGTCCGCGGGGATCAGTGTATGAGACATAGGTCTCTCCCCGCACCATACTGAACACCAAGGACTCATTGGAGTCCCTGCCGAACCAACCGGGTGTCAGTGACTTGGGTGTAAATGGGACGTAATGTGTGAGACGACCCACACAAGATCCCGGAGTCTCTCAGTAAATCAGTTGTCTCTAAATAATTCACGGATGATGTGCGTCACGGTCCCCGAAACATGTTTACTACTACCTTCCTTACAGAATCAGAGACTGAAACCCCTCAAGAACACCTCCCGCCGTCCACGTCTCTGAGATCCGACTCTGAAAGGGATCGCCCCTCTTTCCGTCGTTCGGTCTTTCTTTCTGTCACCACGTCTTTTTTTACAACCACTCCTCCACCTCTTTTCACTTGGGAGGATGTGACAACCACCCTCACATTTAACCTACGTCAGTGTTACCTTTTGTCATACCTCCTCGGAGTTTTTTAATTTTTTATATTGACGGTGTACTAGGTCGTTAAGTGAAAACACATAAATCGGTTTCTTTTAAACCTTTGTGATTGAACTTTTCTTTATACGTGAGGATACACATATCGTCTTAATAAGTGTTATCGATTCTATACCTTTGTTAGATTTACAGGTAGTTGTCTACTTAACCGTTTCTTATATATATGTGTGTATTTTTATGTTATAGACCTTATAAGTGTAAAAAGTCGGATTACTTTAGAACGGTAAATTATATTGTACCTACCTGGACCTCCCATCACACAAGTCAAGTCAAGTCAAGTCAGCGAGTCAACACAGACTGAGAAACGCTGGGGTACTTAGCGTCGGGCGGTCCGGAGGGACAGGTAGTGGTTGAGGGCCTCAAGTGAGTCTGAGTACAGGTAGCTCAGTCACTACGGTAGGTCGGTAGAGTAGGAGACAACAGGGGAAGAAGAGGACGGGAGTTAGGGAGGGTCGTAGTCTCTGAAAAGGTTACTCAGTCGAGAAGCGTACTCCACCGGTTTCATGACCTCAACGTCGAAATCGTAGTAAGGAAGGTTTCTTTAGGGTCCTGACTATAGGAAGTCTTACCTGACCAACCTAATCCAATTAAGTCTATCTCTTTCTGTTTATGGTAATAAAGTGAAGTCACACCTTAGGATTTTGGTTTAGTTTGTTTTATCTTTGTCTGTGTCTATGTCTCTTGTGTGACGACCAACGATCTCCCGTGTCCATCCACTTTCCCCTAGTTCTCAATGTTTGAAGGTCGGTATCTATTCAGTACTCCTATCTTACGACAGTTATTGTGACCTCATTGTAACATACCACTGTCTACCATTGACCAGTATAATATCATTAGTAAAGTATTATATATTTTTATAACTTAGTGATACAATATGTGAACTTTCATTATTTTATAACATACAATTAATGTTGAGTTCTCTCTTTCTTTCTCCCCTGAAGACACCACCAGGTCACCAATTCTTAGGTAGAACGTCACGACCCCTGCGACCAAGATAGGAACCAACCCCTTGATTTTAGCGTGTATGACGACCCGTTGGTTCGGGTGTGGGTACTTGACGTCGATCTCTGCAGGTCCACGTGCCGTCGACCTCTTCGGACGTGTGACGTTAACTTCTGGGTCGTGTCGGTTTTAAGTTTTCGTTCTTGCTTTGTCTGTTTCTTTCCTACTTTCTTCGTGATGCACTTCTTACACCTTGGGTCACGTCTCGGTCTCTTACTGTATTCCTTTTAGTAAATCTTTCATCGGTCTCTACAGGGACTCTTCCACGACAGAAAAACTTCCTAGTATTTTCTCCGCCTCGTTATCTCGTGTGTAGGTTTCCGTCCTTTTCCGAATCTGTCTCGTAACCTCCTTAAGTTTCTTTCGGTCCCGTCGACCGTAAATCACCAGGTCCTTCTCTTCAAACTTTATTCCGACCTTTCTCCCATCTTCGGTCCGGTACGTCCTGGAATCCCGAGTTTCGTTCCCCCGACCTAATAAAATTCATTTCCTTTGACACTAACCTGGGTGTAAAGTGGTCACATTTTGAAGGGTGACGTTTGTGAATTAAAACAAATAAAAGGATACTACTTTAAGTCGATGACTCTCAGGTGCTGGAGGAACACGTCCCTGTCATTCAAGACTCTGAGAGAAAACTTGTGAGAAAGTCGCCAAAGTCTTAAAAAGGGGAGTCTAAACGGACCACCAGGTCACCAATTCTTAGGTGGACGGCTACGTCCCCTGTGTCCAATCTAGGGACCAGGTCCTTGGTTCTAGGGTGTACAATGCATCGTTGATGCGAGTACTCCACGTTGATGACTCAGCGACCCTATATCTCGGACACGAGGCGTCGTTCTCTTCAGTTACTCTTCGGGGGGTTGGAGTTGATCTCTCATCGGGGGTGATCACCTTTGATCCCTGTCGGGTGTGTGTCGTTGCTTCTGGGTCGTGTCGGTTTTCATTTATTTTTTCATTTAAAATTTTTTCCTTTCTTAGAAAGGGAGGAAAAGGAAGAGGGAAAGAGAGACTTAAACGAGTTTTAGGGTTCCCCGAACATACAAAGGGCTACAACTTCCTCCTCGGAGACTGGGTGTCACCGACCATAGACGACAAAAGTACAGGGAACAGTAAACAAGGGAACGGGGTCCGTTGTCCTTCACTGACGACTCCTTAGACGGGAGTAGAGTCGAGAATTGTGACACGGGGCAGGAAGCAAAGGTCCAACCAGTAGGTGGGACTTAGAAGGGTGCAACCTCGGGGAACGGGGGAAAAACTACTAGGGGGTAGTCCGGGGATTCGAGAGCTAAGGATGTATTGGAAACAGGATGAAACATGTGTCCCCAAATAGTCTAGATGAGGGGTAGAAGATCCTTCGGTTCTATTGTCTCACCCCGTCCCCCTTTAGACACCCCTTCCATCATAGAGTCCGGGAGAGAGACGGATCTGGACGAGTAGACGTAATTGTCCCGTGGGGAACAGCCACGACCTTAGAGAGAGAGGGAGGGTCCAACGTCTCCCGTCATCTCGATTCAAGAAAGGTAAGAGTCTAAAAAGTTTGAAGGTTAAAACTGGAGTGTGTGGTCATGACTCCCCACGCCGTCTCCCTCGTTCCGAGATAGGAACACAAATTTCACGGGGGAAAGGTCACCTCATAATGAGTCGGTATTTTTTCTTTAACCCAGTAAACATCTCTGTACCTACCTGGATCTCTTACAGTATGTCTCACTTCATTCAGCCTTTCTCTTTTTGTTTTTGGCATATAATTACGTACATACACTTTAGATCGTTTTACCATATCTCCCAGGAATAAATGTTTCGTCTTTATCTTTGTATACGTATCTCTTGTCTACACACCTATGGTTCCCTACTTACATCTCTGACTCTAACTGTGTATATGTCATAATTATGATACATGTTTTATCTATTCCGAATGGTCCACCGCGATCACCACTTCTTAGACGGACGGTCACGTCCTCTGTGTCCAAGTTTGGGACCTTCTAAGATGAGGTCCTTTTAGGGGACCTCACCTTTTACCGTGGGGTGAGGTCATAAGAACGGACCTTTTGAGGTACCGTCTCCTCGGACCACCCGATGTCAGGTACCCCGGTGTTTCTCAGACTGTACTGACTCGTTGACTCGGGTTTTATCTATTGATTACTCTTACACTATCTCTCGTGTCCCTTGAGTAAATTACGTGGTACCACTGGACTTACCCCTGCTTCAGGTTTTCGCTCCTCTATCTCAATATGCTTACTGACTAAGTAAAACGACATGTCATCTTTGATTGTTTTGAAATATTTCGTTAATATAAGGTTATTTTTAATTAAATTTTTTATTTCATGGAGGAAAGTTGGGGGAAGAGACGATTCGAGGTACGGGGTCAGTATGTCTGTCCTCTCTTCCCAGTGAACCTCACACCACCCCCGTTACCTCTACCTTTCTAGGACCACCCAAAATCTCCGACAACTACCTAGTCTATACCCTTAATTCCCTCTCCCTCCTTGGTTTCAATGGAGGGACCAAAGACCGAAGTCGCAGATCCAGGACCCGTCACAGTAACAACGTCCCTCCCTCATCCACCCCTCACCACCACCGAGTCTAAACCCTTACCGATGCTTCTTGGATGACAACATACGTAGAGTTCAAACTCTACAAACACTCTGTGTCAGTTCCCTCTCTACAGTTCGTCTATTAATCTAAAGACTCTAATCTCGAGTTTCCGTTTCAGACTTTTCACTATGTATAAACCCTCCACAGTCGTCTGTCTACCAAGAATTTTAACACTCACACGACCACCAAAGCAGCGATTCAGCACAGGTTGAGACACGTTGGGGTACCTGACATCGCGTGGTCCGACGAGACAGGTACCCTGAAAGGTCCGTTCTTATGACCTCACCCAACGGGAACGGAAGGGGTCACCTAGAAGGGTTGGGTCCTTATCTTGGGGCCAGAGGACGTAACGTCTGCCTAAGAAATGGCGACTCGGTGGTCCCTTCACTTTTAGTACTCTTACCTGTGATTTATCAGAGTTCACGAGTCCCTCCCGAATCTGGAGCGACACACCAGGACTTTAAAGTAGGACACTAAACCTATTCTTCTCAAAGCAGAGGTCCACCGACGAGGTACCGGGGTCCACCACCAAGGCACTAGGGGACGACCGACGACGACGAGGGAGACATCTGAGAGGAATCAGACGACTGTCCACTCTCGACGACCGATCCCTGTCATGAACCCTGTGTAGGTCGAGTACTCCTTATTCCCGTCCTCCTCCCTTACCAGACGGGTCGACCTCCCTCCCCCACCTCCCCAGAAAGATCTACTCTTCCTCGTTGGAGTGGGATCTACCACCACCACCACCTCGTCTCCAGTTCCGGGTGACCTGAGTCCAGATTCCTCTGGACCCTGGTGTGCGACCCTGTACAAGAAGGGAGTTTCCAGAGAGTCCGTATAAAGTACAAGTATGGGACGTATTTGGGTCTGTCATGTTAGAGTCTCCCGGTAGTATACGTCTTTTGAGTCAAGGTGTAAATGAATATTGAATTTTCTTTAAGGTAGAAATAGTAGTTCCTACAACAACAACAAGCCAGCGATTGAGTACAGGCTGAGAAACGTTGGGGTACCTAACGTTTGGCACCGAAGGGACAGGAAGTAATAGAAGGCCTCGAACAAGTTTGAGTACAGGTGACTCAGTCACTACGGTAGGTTGGTAGAGTAGGAGACAGCAGTGGAAGAAGAGGAAGGAAGTTCGAAAAGGTCGTAGTCCCAGAAAAGGTCACTCACCCGACAAGAGTAGTCCACCGGTTTCATAACCTCAAAGTCGAAGTCGTAGTCAGGAAGGTTACTTGTAAGTCCCAACCAAAGAAAATCCTAACTGACCAAACTAGAGGAACGTCAGGTCCCCTGAGAGTTCTCAGACCCTACAATTTCCGTGAGTTTACATACCAGGGTCGTTCTAATTAAGTTTAAAATATAGAAAAAGATAAGTCTATCAAAAGTGGGATTTCGACGAGACCGTGGTAAAAGTTTGGAGAGGGAATCTATTTGAGAAGATGGGGTCGGAGACTTGAAACGGGAGAGAGAGTTGGAAAATAATACTAAACTGGAGAGAGAATCCTCCTTTCTTACGTAGTAAAAAAATCGTACCTCTTTCTCCAAACACCTTAATCCGACTGTACTTTCCTAAGAGAAACCACCCTACTTCCTTACCTGTACAAACAAAGTAGTGTGGTACTGAACATCGAATGTCCAGTTTAATGTGAATACACGAGAGTAAGCTTTAAGGGTCGATGGGACATCCAATCAACAAGAATAATTAGGTTAGGTTAAAGTTTGATTCCGAGTCTATCCTATACTGAAAGGGTTTCGGTGTATCGAATTTTTTACCGTCTCTCTCTCCTGGGCGCGACGGACGGTCGTACTTCCACCGAGTCTACACCCTACATGGTTACTTTCTTTACCTCCCTCTATCAAAGAGAGACACACAAGAGGGGAAAGAAGAGACGAACGGTCAGAGGGGAGTAAGAAAAAGTCATCGTCTTCCTGGCCCCGTCGAGGTGACGGAACAATCCTTTAATCCACACTTTGTTCCTTGACCCTAGATAGACCGTAAAGAGACGTAGAAATAAACATTATTTTACTTCTCGAATCTTGACTACTGAAACCTAACTTAAGACACTTGTGACCACATTCAGTGTCTTTCGTTCCGACGGAGCACTGGGTCAGGACTGTGCCACTACATGAGTCCCTTTGTTGACAGTCTATCTGTTTCTCATTAAGTGTTTCTTTAGAATCAGAGTCGACTTTAGGGAGTTTCTTATGATTTTGATGTAAGTCGAGTTTTGTCTCGTTGTGAACTTTTTTTAGACAGAGTGGTACATGTAAAGTTTATGTTGAGTACATTTCATTTTTTATTTATTTATTTTGTTTCCTTTTTTTTTTTGTGTTTATGTTGAGAGAGAGAGATTTCTTGGTAGTGGAGAGAGGTGTGAGGATTTTAAAAGGGATTCGGGTTTATGAGAGTAAAAAGAAAGAGTAGAGTGAGAGTCCTAGAAAAATAAAGAGAAGGTGGTCATTGAGTCTCGCAATGAAAGGTCTCCTTTAGTTATATGGGTCAGACCAAAGAGATTTAAGGGAGGAAAGGGAAATGGGGTTAAGTCGTCTCTTACGTCACAACAGGGTCTTAAGAGGTACTATCCGTCTCTTCTCCTCTCCGACAATAATCTCTACTCATTACTAAAAGGATAGTGTAACCCTGTATCGGTCCTTTTACTCTCTCGTACCCTTGAGGAAGTGTAGCGTCTGTGAGTTTCTGTCTCGTCTACCACCTTTTGAGGGAGACTCCAGAAGAATCCAACATATAGTAGGAGTTGAGGGGTCGACTCTTCAAGGGGGCAACGAATGAGAACAGCCTACCCAGGGAGGTGGTTCCTGGAGAGACCTGTGTGTATCTTATCACCTTCTTTCTTCCTTTCTTTCTTTCCTTCCTTCCTTCCTCTCTTTCCCTTCTTTTCCTACCGGGACAGTGGCAGGATCCACCTACCTCCGTGACGACTCTCCCTTCTTGACGGAACTCTAAGAGATCTTCTCAAAGGGTAGGACAAGAACAAAGAGGAAGACGAGGATTCTCTCGACCGAGTCGGAGCCCCTTTAGTCCCATTGGGAACCGAAACGAGTTGTGAACGTACACAGTAGAGTAGATTTGAAATCTTGGCGGACCCGTAACACATCTGTAACGTCACTCTACCAGACACCTACTCAGAAAGAAGGTGCGACCATATATTTGATGAGAACCGTCCTGAGCTAAAACATCTAGTAACGTAAGGACGGTGAGTCGGATCGGGTGACCGTGTCTTATCTACGAGGTACGACCACCTTACTTTCATTCGTCTCGTTTATAAAAAATTCACTCAGTTGATTTTAGGTCTCGGTGGTTGGTCAAAGTCCGACCCAGTATAGCACATCTCCACACGTGTGTGGACGCAGGGTCACGAGCCCGAAGACTCTGAATCACACTAAGGACTGAGACTGTGAATTTCGTTCAGGAATCGAAGAGTAAACATTTGACACGAATTACTATGGACAGGGTCATCTCGTCTACACTACTATTTTATTTGTCATTGTTCTTCTTCCACGAAAATTTTTAGGAATCGTCTCCTGAAGGGACTACCAGGCAACCGATTCTGACGGTTACATTCCCCGGGGTCCAAGCTAGGGACCAGTCCCTTAATTTAGGACGTACGGTGTCGATTCTCTAGGACACACGACGTTGTTTTTGGACCGTGTCGGTTTATTCATTTTTATTTATAAATTTTTTAGAACCTGAAGGGGACCACCGCGTCATCGATTCTTATACGGACGGTTACGTCCCCTGTACCCAAACTAGGAACCAGACCCTTCTAAGGTATACGGAGTCTCCTTGATTCGGGCACGTAGTGTTGAGGACTCGGGTGCACGTCGATGACTTCGGACACACGGGGTCTCGGGTGTGTGACGTTGCTTCTCGTCGGGAACGAGTGATACTGATCTCTTTCGGGCACGTTTCGTTACTTCTGGGTCACGTCGGTTTTTTTAATACCTTTTTTTCTTTTAGGAATCGAAAGGTGAAGAACCGGGAAGGGAGGAAGGACGGGGTCCGTGGACCTGGGGTCTTGTGGACACAAGACACAGACCGAGTGGTTGTGGGAGACAAGGACGTAGACTAAAATCCTTCGGGTCACTTCCATTTTCATCTCTAGCCGTCGAACCCCGACCAGGCCACGACACACATAGATGTACCGGAGCCGTCTACCTCGGGCGCCGGAGACCGAGTGGGTTCCGTTCTGCCTGAATCCGGAAAAGGGTCCCCCTCCTCCGACCTGACACAAAACGCCGGGAGAGAAAGGGGTTGGGAGGGAAGGGACAGGTCCTCGGCGGGTCGGGAGTCTTTAAGGAGGGGGAGGTGGGAGAGACCCCCTAAAGGAAAGAGTTCCTTTCGTTCTACTGGAACGAGGCCAAAACCTTAAGGTTTTAGTTCTCCCTTATTTAGACGGTCTCGACTGGACAGAAGATTTGTGTCTTGAGTTGCGTTTACGAAGAAAGGACACCCGTAGCGGAGACGTGTGGTGGGGCTGGGGGTGGTTCATTCTTAGGTCGAGGTTTCTGTGGGACTGAGAGGTAGACTGGGTCCGAAAAGAGAGTGTCTGGCCCGATCGCAGACGTCTATCTATCCTCTCGAAGTGCTACCCCCTGGTCTTCCGGGTTCTTTTAGTCTCACTCCCCTCGAGAACCCTAGGTCCCGACCCTAGGGCCCCGGACGTCCCATCCACTCCGTTGTTGCCGCAATTGGACCCGGGTCACGGGTCCTAATCTCCGAGTTAAGGGGTGACAGTCACCTTGAGTCGAGGGTATCGAGGTCCTCGAGTGGAGACAGTAATTATATCACTAACATTTCGGACATCGCGTCGTGACCCGTGTATAAGTTGTGAGCCTTTGGACCGGACAACAGAACTGAGAATGTTGGGAATGACGCGAACCGACAATACATAGAGAGCGGGTGTGACCCACGAGACACAGAGAACGCGAATCGTCTTATAGGTCGAGTGTCAACTATCATTAATTTAATAAGACCCTGTGATCAGTTCTGAGAAACTTATTGAGAGAATCGTAACTGAACCCGTCTCCGGACAGGGAACTACTCATTGTTTTAAAGACCCCAATTACTTTCAATCCCTTTGACTCAGTTGGAATCGTCCCGAAGAGACGAAGGTCTCTGACGGACTTCCACTCAACTAACGTCCACCATTCCCGACCCCTTAGTCAAAAATCTTTTGGTCCCCAGTCCGATTGCGACCCAAACCCCTATACCCCGACTCTCTATGTCCCACTTCGACCCTGCTGACACACATCAATTTTCCGACTGGTCGGACCGGTGTGTCAGGACACCGACGGTGAAAACTCTGTACTGGGTTTCCGGGGTTAAAGATCTCTCTCGACGGGGTTGAACTGTGTCCAAGGACTTAAAGGGTAAAATCTCAGTAAAAAGATCTCTCTCTGTGGACTCCCGAGAACAGTTTTATATAAACAATGTCTACCTAACCCATTGTAAATACTTTAGGTGTGGACAGATCACTAGTCGTCAAGATCTTAGGACCCACTGGCGATCGGTCCCGGCCTCCCTCCGAGACTCCAGACCTAGTACCGCGGATGGGTTCCTCCACTTACTTTAAAGTTGTACGTCTCGGTCCCGGGTCGCACTCTTCGACCACGATGACACTTTTTGGAGTCAAAGGAGTTCACCCTCCTTTCTCCTAGTCTCTCCCGTGATAAAGGTTGTTTACGACGGATCATATGTTATATGACCGAAGGGTCCATCGTGTCACCACTCTTGGGTGGACAGCTACACCCGTTCCGTCCTCTAATGTCCAAGTTAGGGACCCAGCCCTTCTCGGAGACCTCCTCCTTTACCGTTGGGTGAGGTCATATGAACGGACCTCTTAAGGTACCTACCCCTTCGGACCGCCCGACGTCAGGTGCCTCAGTGTCTCAGTCTGTGCTGACTCACGCGCACGTGTGTGTGTGTGTGTGTGTGTGTGTGTGTGTGTGTCATATGAGATAGGGGTACCTCACGCACGCACGATTCAACGAGTCAGTATAGACTGAGAGACACTGGGGTACCGGACATCGAGTGGTCCGAGGAGACAAGCACCATAAGAGGAACGGGAGGAGGTCCCCTAGAAGGGCTGGGTCCCTAACTTGGACGCAGAGAAAGCAGAGGACTCAAATAAGGGAGGGAGGGGGGTGGGAATCACAACCCACAGTCATGACTTCTACTAGACGACTCCCGACCCCCACCCACCCGTTCCACCGCTCGGGCTACTCTAGGTCAGGACGGGAGGTCTCGTGTTCACGTCACAGTCGTCAGGACCTGTCAGGTAGCCTGTGGGTACCGGCTGGTCGAGGTTCCGGGTCTACGGACCACCTCGACCGGACGGGACCCAGACGCCGACTACAATTGTCGTCGGACCCTTCTTTAGGCCCCGACAACAAACCGAGTCGTGTACTGGAAGTGTCTGTGTTTTCTCTTTTTACCCAGTCCTCCTTACACGAACCACACTTAGGTGAGGGAAAAGTTCGACCTCTCGGACACCCTCTCTTCCCCGGTCGGGGCGAGGGACGAGGGGAGCCGAGGGTAAGGTGTCACCCCGACGACCAGAGTCCCTCCTCAGTCCCTCTGTCTGCGAGTCGGGCGCGGGTGACGGAGGAGCGACAAGTGTACCGAGAGGGACTGGACACAGTATTACTCAAGGTCTAAGGTTCCCCCTGCAGGGACCCTTGGGCTCGTGTACCACAGTCTCCCCTGGGACCCGGACACTACAGTGGTTATAAGGGTTCCTTTCGACGGAGGTCGGGGGGTGGACGTCTACCACAGTCCTACCCGCCTTTTACTCGGGTCCTTCTCTTTTTGTCCGACTTAGGAGGGGGGTCTCACCCGGAAGAAAGTGATTAGTGACTTAATCTTTGGAGGTGCATAGTTTCTAATTTCCGAGACCAATGAGACTTAAACCACCAAGCGAGTCAAGTATCCGAGGAGAGTATATAATTTTCGACAATCCTACACTACAGAAATTAAACGGAACTCAATTTACGTGTGTGTGGGGGGTGTCATCGACAGGAGTCACCATATCGTGGGTGATTTCCTTACGCCCTGTGCGTACGACGGTTTGTGCGTACTACGTACATTTACCAGTGTACCTCTACGACACAGTTACCCCTTGAACCACGAATAGGAAATAAAACAATTTTGTCAACTTTATTTACGTAAATATAATTTTTTTTATTTTGTCAACTTTATATTTACCTGGGAAACTCTTCGTACACGTTTTCGTAAAATAAAGACAGAAAGACAGACGGGGCTCACTAAAGTCGGTCCGCGTCTACCAGTAGTGTCATACTTCCTGTCAGGTGATTTATACGAGAAGATAAAAAAAATTTAGTATTCGTCGTAGAAAAACAACTCCATCCGCTTACAAGATCTATTGTTCTCTTTTGGGAACCTATCTTATAATTCCATCTCACAATTAAATTTGAAAACTGGCTTAATGATATCAAAAATTAGAGAATTTTAGACATACTCCACTATAATCCTAGAATTTAAGAGTTTTGATAGTACATGTTTCATATCTTGAAACCATTAAAAGTGAAAGTCTAACCTTTAAGATCAAAAATCCACGAACGTGAAAATAGATATAGACACAACGTCAAGTCGAGTCTCGACACATATACTACTCATAGATTCTCATAATAGTTCACAAAGTAAACCATTCCTCCC
The DNA here is from genome assembly GCA_006410555.1 of Capra ibex. Taxonomy (NCBI): domain Eukaryota; kingdom Metazoa; phylum Chordata; class Mammalia; order Artiodactyla; family Bovidae; genus Capra; species Capra ibex. The sequence goes on along the minus strand of SJYO01010634.1, from coordinate 3,307,905 downwards.
CGGTCCATGTATCCCTACATTTTTCTTCATTTGGTATCGGGATTTGATGTCAACGTGGTTTCTTTTACCCTAGTCTGAACAATAACCACTATATGTGTCTCGACACCTTTCTTACTTAAAACGATGATTTCCGGGTCCCTGCACCGCTCCACTTAACCTGAAACTTCCCACTCGTCCACAATGGTCGTCCCCTTTCTGTAGACTCCGTCTTCCTTGTGTCCCCATTCCCCCACACAAGTCCCTAGGTGCAGCGACCCCTGCTCCCGTACGGACTCCGACGTCGTCTTCGCCTCCTCCTCCCAAGTCTAAATTCCCGGTCTATGCGAGTCGAACCCTCAGACCCGGAGTAGGACGTCCGTTCAACACTTTTCAAACTTCCGTATGACCTCCGACTGACCCACTGGGACCTCTGACATTCTTCCAAGGTGGACCCTGTGGGACTTCCGTCGAAGACTGAAAGTCGGGTCTAACGACGACCGTCCCAGGCGGAGTATTTGTCTTCCGGGTCTCGACATCGAGTCGTGTTTGGTGGGTAAGGGGTATCGATGAGTGGGTCGTCCCGGGACCTCTCTTTTGGGTCGGCACCGACCGCGGTTTGGTATCGAGAGACTAAGTTCCGCAAAGAAGGTCGGAAGGGGAAACCCCGACGGCAACCATTATTAATCACTAATTAAGTATACATTAACAACAACCTAAAATTCCCCATACAAAGAGTTTTCCTCTACGAACTTTTATCTTTATAGATTCATAGAACACTTTTGCCGTCCTTGTGTCACAAAACTTGTAACACACACACACACAACACACACACACACGCGCGCGCGCGTGCATATACACACACATACGTGAGCCAGTACAGACTAAGAAATACTGGGGCACCTGATATCGGACGGGCCTAGGAGACAGGTGCCTTAAAGGGTCTGTTCTTATGACGTCACCCAACGGTAAAGGAAGAGGTCTCCTAGAAGAACTGGGTTTCTAACTTGGGAGGAGAGGACGCAGAAAACGGAACCGTCCGCCCAACAAATGGTGACGCGGTATACCCTTCGGGGTATAAAACTAGTAATCAAAAGAAAAAAGGAACGATTGGTTTATGGGCCAATAGGTACGGATCTCTTTCTGTCATGGCGATCAATGGGTTTATAGGTCTTCGGTCCATAGAGTCAGAGAAACCACCATTAATGAGTTTAACGACAGATAACGAGGAATTCTCTACACTAGTTTCTGTATGAACTTAGAGACACCGACAGGGTGAAATTTCGTGTCATAAAAATATTGAAATGTTCTTTGCTCAAAACAAGAAAAGATAAGATATCATACGAGTATTTAAAGATTTAAACAGTACCAATTTAACTTGTCTCGTGACTACCCACCCACACACACACACACACACACACACACACACACACAACCCCCTCCCAGTGACCGTCACCTCTCCCTCTTTAATCCCACGAATATGTAAACAACGGTTACAGTAGTTACTTTTGACACCCTAACCCAAAGTATCCTTTCCTGGGACCAACCTCTTTACAACCGTTCATTGGTAGGACTTATTAATGTTCGTTTTCGTGATAACAATAACTCGTAACACAGTGAAATTTTATCTAATAAATAGTTATTATAAACGTACGGGTCGGACAGGTGATATCCGGATAAAACACTGAATCAAGTAAAGTAGGAGTGTCGTTGGACACTTTCTCCCCGGCCGTGATAGAGGTAAAATGTCTATTTCTTTGACTCCGAAGTCTTTCACAAGTGTAAGGGCCTCTCATAATTTCGGTCCTAAATCTGGATCTATAAGGTCCTCCAGGAACCTTTTCTGACAAAACGTCCAAGTCAGAAACTTTGGTGTAAGTCGGAAGGAAGTTGTCCTTTTCATCCTCAAATTAATTAACAGTGATTTTACAGGAAAAACAACCCTTTATCCGTAGTTACATAAATCCTTTCGTTTTTCCGTTGAATGATAGTTTTTCAAATTTTTCACTATTATGATACGAACGAGGAACCTTCTTTTCGATACTGTTTGGAGTTGTCGTATAATTTTTCGTCTCTGTAGTGAAACGACTGTTTCCAGGCATGTTAATTTCATACCAAAAAGGTCATCAGTACATGCCTACACTCTCAACTTGGTATTCCTCCGACTCACGGTTTCTTACCTACGAAAACTTGACACCACGACCTCTTCAGAGAATTCTCAAGAAACCTAACGTTCTAGTTTGTTTTACTTGGGACTTATAAGTAACCTTCTTGACTTCGACTTCGACGTGATGAAACCGGTGGACTACGTTTCTCGGTTGAGTAATCTTTTCTGTGACTACGACCCTTTGTTACTTCCGTCCTCCTCTTCCCCTACTGTCTCCTACTTTACCAACCTACCGTAGTAACTGAGTTACCTGTACTCAAACTCGTTTGAGACTCTCTATCACTTCGGACCGCACGACATCAGATATCCCAACGTTTCTCAGTCTGTGCTGAATCGTTGACTTGTTGTTATGATACTTATATGTCTTTCTTTTTTACTGTTTCGTTTGTACCATTCTATAATTGTTTATTCCTTAGACCCACTTACCACATACCTCAAGTAACATGATAAGGATGTTGAATAAAGATTTAGACTTTAATTCTAAAAGTTCTTGATGTGGTTTTGTTGTTTTCGGACACTGATTGTACGGATCTTTTTTATTAAGACAGAAAAAGACAAAACATTTTACGAGCACCTAAAGATTTACACAAACCAACTTGACCCGTCTTGTGGTTCTACTATTACCACTACCACTACTACCACCACTACTACCACTCCACACGTGCATCCCCCGGACTTCAGATTCTACATAGTATGTTGACGAATGAGACTAGACCCGTCGTCGGGTGAAGAACCCCAGGTACACTGTTTTCTTTTCAGTATTGATGTAAAGTGCCGACAATCAGTAGTCCAATATTTCGTCGGGGAAGACAGGAGGTTGGACTCTCCGTCATTCGTCCAGGAAGGTCCCTCGGAGGGATCCCTGTCCGGAGAAACAGGTAAGGACGGTTCTCCCACGTTTCTCCAAGTACAGTAAACTTGAAAGTTTTCTTTTTAAGCAATGGTCTTCACACGATCCTTTATCACGTTAAGCAAATCGGACTACTAATATATTATAATAAAAGGTAGATCTTTTATCCAACGACTTTTAAGGAAAGCTACGACGAACAGACTTGATAAGGGAGTGTTGAAAAGTATTTCTTGGTTAATCACTTGATTCCGAACGTTCCTCTTTCCCAGAGAGGGGGAAGTAGAGATCGGTCCTCAAGGATTTAGAAACGAACAAGGTTTTAGGACACGGGAAATTGATGACACGTGTCTTCGGTAAGCAGACAGTCGAGTCCCCCTATAAACTTCGACTCTATGTCCTGAGGGATCTCCTTAAGTCAAATACTCCCGTTTCCCCTACCTCGATTATCTCTCCTTCTTCCGTCCATGTGTCTTGTTTCTCACAGGGTCTAGGGACAGGAAGTGAGATCGTCCCTGCTTGGAGGTACTCGTCGGAGAACCCCACTCGTCCTTAGAATCCGGATTAGTGTGTTTTGGGAGGACTCACCGACCCTTTAGGGAAACAGTACGTCCTAAAACAGTATTACCATAAACTGAACCAACAAAAAAGGTCATTGTCAGGGAACACGATTTTGGTCGTCTTTCCGTCTGAGACTTTAGGGTAGCCGAAAAAAAAAAAACGGAGAACCCCAACATTAAGAAGGCGGACCCAATGACAACAATCAAAGATGAAATGGTTTTGTCTCCGGAACAAAACAAATAGATCTTGTCCCAAAGAGTTGGAACCATGATAACTATATAACCTGGTCTAGTAAGAAATAACATCCTCCGCTAGGACACGTAACTTCCTACAAATCGTCGAGGGAACCGTCGATGGTTGATTTTCGGTTTCCAGGGGAGAAAGGGTCACAACAACAAGTCAGCGAGTCAGTGCAAGTTGAGAAACGCTGGGGTACCTGACGTCGTGTGGTCCGAAGGGACAGGAAGTGACAGAGGGTCTCAAACGAGTTTGAGTACAGGTAACCCAACTACTACGGTAGGTTGGTAGAGTAGGAAACAGTGGGACAAGAGGAGGACGGAAGTCAGAAAGGGTCATAGTCCCATAAAAAGTCCTTGGCTGAGAAGTATAGTCCACCGGTTTCACAACCTCGAAGTCGAAGTCGTAGTCAGGCAGATTACTTATAAGTTCCACCTAAAGGAAATCCTAACTGTCCAAACTAGAGGACGACAGGTTCCCTGAGAGTTCTCGGAAGAGGTCGTGGTGTCAAGCTTTCATAGTTAAGAAGTCACGAGTCGGAAGAAATGCCACGTTGAGAGTGTAGACATGTACTGATGACCTTCTTTGGTGTCGAAATCGATATAGTGTGGAAGATCCACACTACTAGTTGTTTACAGAGGACCCTCGTTTTAGTTGGGGTCAACACTTGTTGATTAGATCTTTGAAGGTATTCTTAGCCCCAGAAAGACTGGAAGAACCCTTTGGCGACCCCTGTCCGTTCCCTGCCCTCGTTTAACCTTCCTTAGACTAAGTTCCAACCCGATTACACCCCCTCTCCTTATCGACACTGAACCATAGTCTCCGTAAGACCTTCAGCCCCAAGCGACATACTGTGACTCAGGACCAAGATTTCGTAATCCCGACGCAGCATAAGACACGAGTGGGTCACAACCTTTCTCCAGGACCCTCGTCGCGTCATACCCTTCGACTGAATCTGTAAGACTCTAAGTCTAACGGTCCAGTTCCCAAAACTTACTAGTCTTTATGCCGTAGAATTCTTACAAACCCTCTCAGGTAGACTTTGGGTAGATCCAACTAACGTCTAAATGGACTAAGACTACCCGAGAAAGGAGAGATTAATCTCGACGGAAGAGACACCTTCCAGCGCTTTGAGTAGAAAATGTAAGGTTCTTGTCTCGATACCCGGTGGGCCCCACTTAAAGATACTAAGAAGCGCACAGGGTAAATATAAAAGTCTTTTCACGACTCTGCCAAGTAGGTTCTCTTTTATAACCGATACGAATTTTAATCCTAATTTTTTTTTTTTTCAGACCGGAAGATCTCCCGTGACATTGAAGTCGATTTTTGTCCTTGTCTTCGGTCTCTTCATACGAATTCGAGTATGTCTCACGTACGTCAGTCCTCGTACTCACACCCTGAACCCTTAAAACACGTACAAAAGGATTAAGGACCCCAGAGGAAAACAAAAACAAAACAGAAATTATAAATAAATAAACCGAAGTGGTCCAGAATCGACGTCGTACACTCTAGATCAAGGGACTGGTCCCTAGTTTGGGCCCGGGGATACAACCCTCTTATCTCAAGATCGGTGATCTAGGGGTCCCTTCAGGGGACCCCAGGGAAAACTGAGAACCAAATCCCCTTGTCAGGACGATGGGTAAAGTATTTGATTGTTGTATTATAGTCCAACAACTGATTTGACGACACAAGATCCCTTCCCTAAACTGGTCTAGCTCTATCCCAGGATTGTTTTATTAGGCGTATTAACTAATTGTTTTAAATTAAGAAGATATTATAAAAGGATATTAATAATGACATTAAGAGGATATTATAAAGAGAGGTGAATTGTGTCCAGAAAAGTGAAAATTTTTATGATAGCATCAATGGTTGTCGGAACATTCCACGTCTACTCGTAGAGAAGGTCTTAATGTAGTGTCCTTGGGACCACTAACCACCCGAGTGCAGACAAAGAGTGGACCTGAGGACGCCGAGAGGGAATTAACCAGAGTGACTAAGGTGAGAACCGGGGAGTGATAAGTAAAAGGTGGGTTGTCGGCTAGCACTTGAAAGTTTTTACACTGAGTCTAAGAAGAGGACGGGTGTCCGGAGGTCGGGTGTCCGGAGGTTCGTGAATCGTATTTTCGGGTTTACAGAAGGGCTGAACGTTCCGGGAAGGGGCACCCAGAGGGAGTCGGGAGAGACTGAAGTCGCAAAGGTCCCGAAACATGGCCGACGAGAGAGACGAGACGGAGTGCAAGGAAGGTCTAGAAACACACCGCCTGCGGAACCGTAGGTGAAGAGACGGGGTAACAATGAAGACGTCCCTTCGACGGGACGTGGTATGCGAGAAACAAAGCAGAAGAAGGGAAGTGAGGATAGCAATCGACTTAAATCACATGTGAGGATCTCAGATTAAGTTTACAGTGGTGTGAGATCCCTAGCAAGACACGGAGTCAAAGGGGTGGGGGTTGTTACACAGAATCTCCCGAAGGTACAGTCTGACCTATCCGGTTGGAGTAAGAAATTTACCGACGTATCATAAGGAAAATGACATAGGGGGGGTGGCGTTAAACAGACTGTGGAAGGTATGTCTAAAGACTAAAAAATGACAACGTTTATTACGATTTCACCTTGTAGAAAAACTTGTTTAGAGACACGTGTACACGTTCAAAAAGGGTATCATACCCAAGAACCTCTATCTTAACAGTCCAGTTTCCAATACGGGTAAACAGGAAAACTGTCTACGACTGACGGTATAACGAAAGGATTTTCCGAAATAATTTAATGGGAGGGTGATTGTCACACAATCTTACGTATGGAGGGAAGTAGGAGGGACTGTGCTTAATCATAGTAAAAAAAAATTAACGGAACTCCCTGTATGTCGTTACCACAGAATAAAGTGTAGTCTTAGGATTGTCGGTAAAAGTCTAACGAAGTACGACCACAGGGGACCTAAGTACGGAGGTTCAGTCGAGTCCCTCTTCGTCGTTTTTAGAGACACTCGAGACTTGGAAAATCTTGTCAGAGTAGGTAGCATGGTCTTCGGAGACAGGAGGGACGACCGTCCCGAGTTAGTTATTGGACCTCTCGTCACCCGGTCGGACTGTAAAGGACGTGCGTCGAGGGAGAGGGTAGGTAGTAGGTTTGTATGGGCCGTTGAGTCGATTACGAGATGTCACTCACTTTTAGACGGGTTCTCTCCACCACTCGTGGTTCTTTTCGTAGAGTATCCCCCGTGGCTGTTCGTGACGTCCAGTTTTTCTTCTGAAGAATCTGAAGAATGAGGGTGCAACCGTTCGACGCATAAAAGTCTCAAAAACTTAAAAAGAACAGGACCGAAGTGAAACCGATATTCTTTTTTAGAGTCAAAAGGTGGAAGGATATATCCCTTTTTAGGCAAAGAAGAGACGACACTCTGGCAAGGAAGGAAGGAACACACAGAGGAAATGAGTATGTTTTGCGTGAAGACGGTGAAGACTACTGGTTTACAGACGTCCAAAAAGAGGTGTTGGTCGTCAAGGACGGTGTGGTCGGACCATAGAATGTTACATAGAACGAAGACTACGATGGACAGGACTCTCTCGTCTAGGGTGTCCACTTCCCGAGGCAGGGTGGTCTCACAGGGGAGGGACGTTCGGGTCTGGGAGGGGTTGTAGGGTGTATGAAGTTTGTGGTCATCTTTCGAGTCCACGAAAACTGGTTTGAGACGTCTACCCTCCAAGATTTTTGAGGGAGGAATCAAAGCTAATTAAAGGATCTCACCGAGTGTCTCGAGTCCCTTCGCGAATGAATTACAAACGGTCGAATAATTTCTTATACTGTTTCCTATGTCTACTTGTCGGTCCCCTTCTCTATGTGACCCACTCTAGTCCCTGTCAGGACTCGCTTCCTAGAAGACAGAGACACCTCAACCCCACGCTGTGGGAGGGTCACCACACAAGACCGAACCTTCAAGAGGCTTGGGGGATGACAACGCTAAAAATACCGCCGAAGAAGTGAACTTCACTTTCACTTCAGCGAGTCAGTACAGGTTGAGAAATCGCTGGGGTACCTGACATTGGATGGCCCTAGGAGACAGGTACCCTAAAAGGTCCGTTCTCATAACCTCACCTAACGGTAAAGGAAGAGGTCTCCTAGAAGGACTCGGTCCCTAACTTAGGTCCAGAGGACGTAACACCCGTATACGAAATAGCAGACTCGGTGGTCCCGTGTTAGTTAATAACTGAGGCAAAGGTCGGGAATAGGGGAGAGACCTCCTATCCCAACCCCACCTTGACTTGGAAGATTCGAAAACTAGAACCGAACCAGAAAGACCATTAGTCGGGGTTTCGTCCTCAGTAGACCCTTGAGTGGACTTGATCTCAGTGGAGTAACCTTGTTTTCTACCCCTGAAAGGACCACCAGGTCACCGATTCTTAGACGGAACGTTACGTCCCGTGCACCCAAGCTAAGGACCAGTCCCTTGATTCTAGAGTTCATCCCCGTTGATTCGGGTGAGTGACGTCGGTGACTCGGGGGTGTGAGATCCCGGACGTATGGTGTCGATTTCTTCATGCGTACCCCAACCGAACCTCTTGTCTACAATGAACACGAGAATAACGAATCCTTAAATGTTCCCAAAATTCTCGGGTCACAGTCCCTGTCCCAGTTCCTGTTTCTCGAATGTTTTTTACGTTTGGTTGAAAAACCGGTTGGGTTATCGTGGTACGTTTCTCAACTGAGTAACCTTTTCTGAGACTACGACCCTCCCTAACCCCCGTCCTCCTCTTCCCCTGCTGTCTCCTACCCTACCGACCTACCGTAATGACTGAGCTACCTGAACTCAGACTCACTTGAGACCCTCAACCACTACCTGTCCCTCCGGACCGCACGACGCTAAGTGCCCCAGCGTTTCTCAGTCTGTGCTGACTCTCTGACTTGACTTGACTTGACTTATCGTGGTATCTACGAGGATCAAAAAAATAGTGAATTCTTTAGAGTCCCTCTTCCGTTACCGTGGGGTGAGGTCATGAGAACGGACCTTTTAGGGTACCTGTCTCCTCGGACCACCCGACGTCAGGTACCCAAACGATTTTTCAGTCTGTACTGACTCGCTGAAGTGAAAGTGAAAAGTGAAAGTACGTAACCTCTTCCTTTACCGTTGGGTGAGGTCACAAGAACGGACCTCTTAGGGTCCCTGCCCCCTCGGACCTCTCGACGACAGATACCGTAGCGTGCCTCAGCCTGTGCTGACTTCGTTGCGTCGTCGTCGTCGTCGTCGTCGTCGTTCTTTAATGTTCCTAAAATCCTCGAGACACGGTCCTTACCCCCCGTGTCTGGTTATATATATAAAAGATAATAGAGTGTGAAAGGAGGGGTCTCCTTAACAATCCGAAGAGGTCCATTCTTTTCGCACCGGTGACAAAGGACTATTGGATCTCGGATATTTGAACACGAGATAACGGAGGATCCACCCGAGACATAGAATGAAATCCCTTAATATTTCCGAAATAAGACCCCACAATATTCAATAACATGTAAAGAAATGAATACGACGACGACGACGACGATTCAGTCAAATCAGCACAGGCTGAGACACGCTGGGGAATCTGCCGTCGGGTGGTCCGAGGGGGCAGAGACCCTAAGAGGTCCGTTCTTGTGACCTCACCCAACGGTAAAGGAAGAGGTCACGTACTTTCACTTTTCACTTTCACTTCAGAGAGTCAGCACAGATTGAGAAGCCATGGGGTTCCTGACGTCGCATGGTCCGAGAAGGCAGGTACCCTAAAAGGTCCGTTCTCATGACCTCACCAACGGTAACGGAAGAGACTATTTTAGAGATACCCCCCTTTTTTACATTAACATAGACGAGGACCGGTGGATCCTCCGTTATCTCGTGTTCAAATATCCGAGATCCAAGTTTAGGGTGAGGTCCGTAATGATCGACCCACTAGAACCTACTTAATGAGTTGACGAGACCGATGACTGAGTAGAGATTCGACTTATATTATCGTAATAGGTCGAGTACCCCAACAATCTGTCATCCACGTCTCTCGAGTCCTCTCGTGGTCATAGTCCTTTGTCACCGGTGCGAAAAGAACGGACCTCTTCGGATTGTTAAGGAGACCCCTCCTTTCACACTCTATTATCTTTTATGTATATAACCAGACACGCGGGGTAAGGACCGTGTCTCGAGGATTTTAGGAACATTAAAGAACGACGACGACGACGACGACGTAGTGAAGTCAGCACAGGCTGAGGTACGCTACGGTATCTGCCGTCGAGAGGTCCGAGGGGGCAGGGACCCTAAGAGGTCCGTTCTTGTGACCTCACCCAACGGTAAAGGAAGAGGTTACGTACTTTCACTTTTCACTTTCACTTCAGCGAGTCAACACAGACTGAGAAGCGATGGGGTACCTGATGTCGGGTGGTCCGAGGAGGTAGGTACTCTAAAAGGTCCGTTCTCACGACCTCACCCCACGGTAACGGAAAAGGTAAGAAATGAACATTCACAGAAACTTCTCTTTTAAGTTTTATTGTCACCTTAACGATATTCTCACACAGGAAAGACACTGGGACCTTTTCAGGTTGTGCATGTAAAAAACCTCGGTTAAAGAAAAGAGATGCAGACACCCTCGACTATGAACAAGAAACCGGGTACATATATTTTCCTTGTTCTACCGTACCAAGTCACCAAGTGGTCCGTGGGACCAGTAACGTCCCCGTCCCACTGTTGACATGACTAAGTGACGATAACGACATTAGTTAATAGAACTTGAATATCCGAATTTCTTTGTGCTTAAATAATGGACTATCAGACCTTCAGGATTTTAATTCCACACAAGAAGGACCTACGAGACCTCCTCTAGACGAGGGAACGGAAAAGGTCGAAGGTCTCCGACAGACGTGAGGACCGGGGTACCAAGGAAGGAGGTAGAAGTTTAGAGAAAGACGACAGACGAAGACAACAGTGTAGAGGAGACTCAGACTGGGACGACGGAAGGGAGACACTAAAGTGACCTGAGTGAACCTATTAGGTCCTATTAGAGGGATAGAGTTCTAAGAATTAAGTTCAGTGTAGACGTCTTAGGGAAAACGGTGTTATTCCATTGTATAAAAGTCCGAGACCCCTAATCCTACACCTGTAGAAACCTTCCGGGACTAAATCGTGACGTGTGGTTGGTAGCGTCAAACGACCCCTGGTTTACCAGAAGGGTTACTATCTTCAAAATCACGATTTTAGTCCTTTCAAAACCCGTGTTGACCCGTCGGTCAACGGGAATCGATTCGTGCGGGAACCAACGTCTTCCATAAAGATGATTGAGAACCCCTTCACCTCTCCCTTCTACTTGTATCTATTCGACATTTGTATTGTCACAAAAGCGTCATTGAAAGAAATCCTGTTTTCGTTGGAAATTCTTTAGAGTGGGACGGGATGTTGGAGTCGTCCTGGTGTAGGAATGTCTGTTCTACAAGAGGTGAACCAACAAAAAACCCGACGTGACCTAGAATCAACACCACACACCCTAGGTCGCGGGGTCGGTCCTCAACTTGGACCCGGGGGGCGTAACCCTCGTACTTCGGGATCGGGGACCTAGTGGTCCCTTCAGGGGAGGCCATCAAGATGGACTATTTCCGTTTCGATAAAGGGGTTGTTTGAGGTGACGTTTCGGACCTAATAGGAATTTATCCTTCGGACATACCGCTTGAATGTAAGTTTTTCCAATTACCAAGTATGTCACACCTCATTGTCTGAAGATCAATTTTTATCTCGGACTAAGGTACACTTACTGTCTCTGAGCAGTGGACCCATACTTCGGTGTCGCCCAAAAGATGTAGTAGACAGGAGAAGGACGGAAAAAAGGAAGGGGGAGTGGAAGGTCAAATGGGTGGAGGGGGCGGGGTTGGGTGGGTGGGTCAATATAAATCACAATGTCAGACACCCAAAGACTTTAATAAGAGAGCACACAAATACTCAGAGTGACTTCCCCTCCGACGGCCAAGTACGGTATAAAAATACATATATAAATCGAGAGACGAAGACTCCTTTATTTATCTTTACTCAGAAAAAGTTATTATCCACTTAAGGTTCTTCGAACATCGGGCTCAACTCTTCCCACTGCCTACCGCTAGACCCTCCCCTCCCCCACCAAAGGTCACCTTTCCCAAACTTACCTCTCGGGACCCCACCGTGTACCGTGAACCCCTCATACTCTCCCAGTGGGGCGTGCCAGGTAGCCTTCACTGTCAACTTCTTCACTCCTAGCATTTAGTAAAGGGTCGACACTTCTGTCTCCCTGTCTTTAGGAGGGTTCGATCTCCGTCACCTCGGTTAGTCTACTCACCCTTACTCTCCCACAGACACGATGAGGCAAAGAGGGGTTGCTGGTCAAGTCCCTGTGTTTTCGGTCTACTTACCTACCTTTCGGTCCCTGATCTCCTTTCGGTCCGTACGTTCCCGAAGACCCTTCGTGACCACCACAAGGAACCAGTCAAGTTGGACTACGTACGAGTCACCCCCACCTCCGTCGACCACCCTTAACTGTCTACCAGTGGTCCTCTGAGAATACAGGTCCCCTCGAAGAGTTCCAAACGTCCCGTCGCGGTGTGTACCCGGACGAGTCCCTCGAGTCGAAATAGGGGTACACGTGGGTTCGAGTCTGGTGGGGAAGACGACCGGTCTGTGGTTCGTCTTCTTACGTAACCTAGACCGGGAGATGGTAGGGGAGGACGTCCCTCGTTAATCGAAGTCAAGTCAAGTCAAGTGAGCGAGTCAGCACAGGCTGAGAAACGCTGGGGTACTTAGCGTCGTGTGGTCCGGAGGAACAGGTAGTGGTTGAGGGTCTCAAGTGCGTCTGAGTGCAGGTAGTTCAGTCAAAGGTAGTGCACGGAAGGACTCAGTCTCACCGTCCTGCTTCTGTGACAGAAAGTGACACTCCTTTTTAGATACGAGAGTACTGGAGTCCTGGAAGTATAAAGTAACGAAGAGGATCTCAACGTCCATTTCCCGTACTTCCTTCCCTCTCTGGGGACAGGACCCTTTAGGTGTAGGAGACGGGACCAAGACGACTCCGTACTACCGTTCGTAAACATCTATCGACCGCTCCCGTCCCGACTAAATTTTTCTCTGTCTCCTACTCTACCGACCTACCGCAGTGACTGAACTACCTGTACTCAGACTCACTTGAGGCCCTCGACCACTATCTGTCCCTCCGGACCACACGACGCTAAGTACCCCAGTACTTCTCAGTCTGTACTGACTCACTGACTTGACTTGACTTGACTTCGATTAACGAGGGACGTCCTCCAGTCAGATATTGATCAGACGTCAATAATATCCCCCGAGAGTTGGGTAAGTTGATTACTACAGGTTCCCTACCGTGTCACCCGAGGATACCAGGGTGGGTACCCAGTCGCAGTCTCTGTTACGGTGGGAAAGTATGAGTAAAGTCTGAGTTCATCCTTAGAGTGAACTGTCGACAGAATGCCGAGTCTCTCCTCGACCATACTAACTGACAGAGTGAGTCGGACCCCTTACACTAGTAGGTCGGGCACGAAGGGTCTACCTAACTCTGACCTCCTAAACCCTGATCTCCTTCTAGGTCTTCCTACGGGTCCGACTCCCTACTAGTCTGTGTGAATCACAATGACTTTCCCCATAGTACAGAAAAGTTTCTTCGGTTCGGTATCTCGGACCTCTGAGGTAAGGACCGAGTCAAGTGGACGAGTGTAACGGAACACGGGGACCTTACTCACGGAAGTAAGACAAAGTTTTACATCCGAAGTGATGATAAATCTACACCGTTCTGGATGTCTAATCCTCTACTAACGGTAACTTTTCACCTCTTCCGTTACCGTGGGGTGAGGTCATGAGAGCGGACCTCTTAGGGTACCCGCCTCCTCGGACTATCCGACGGTAGGTGCCCCAGCACTTGTCAACCTGTGCTGACTCTCTGAAGTGAAAGTGAAAAGTGAAAGTGCGTAACCTCTTCCTTTACCGTTGGGTGAGGTCATAAGAACGGACCTCTTAGGGTCCCTGCCCCCTCAGACCACCCGACGTCAGGCACCCCAGCGATTGTCAGTCTGTACTGACTCGCTGAAATGAAAGTGAAAAGTGAAAGTACGTAACCTCTTCCTTTACCGTTGGGTGAGGTCACAAGAAGGACCTCTTAGGGTCCCTGCCCCCTCAGACCACCCGACGGCAGATACCCCAACGTATCTCAGCCTGTGCTGATTTCACTGAATCGTCGTCGTCGTTGGTGACTTTTCTATGCATATGAGTGTCTAGGGTTCTCCTCACCTGTACTGTACGACTCCCCACCCCCGGTGAGTCCCTTTGTGGTCCCGGTCAGTCCTCCGTCTCTCTACCCCCTTGTGGCCATTCTCGGAAATGACACCAAAGACATCCTTCTTTACCACCCCCACCCCTCGACCCATTCGTCCGAATCCTAACTGACACACACACACACAATCAGTGAGTCAGCACAGACTGAGAAACGCTGGAGCACCTGACATCGGGTGGTCCGAGGAGACAGGTACCCTAAAACGTCCGTTCTTATGACTTCACCCAACGGTACAGGAAGACGTCCCCTAGAAGGACTGGGTCTCTAGTTTGGGTGTGGAGGATGTAACGTCCGTCTAAGAAATGGTAACTAGGGGGACCCTTCGGGAACCCCCACTAATCCCCTTCCCTTATCACGGGGACTCACATTCTTGGTCTACCTCCTCACCTATCCCCTACCCACGTTAGATCTCAAAAGATAGAGATCCTATTCAACAAATAATAGAGATTCTTAATTACTTGAGAACCTCCCATCGGGAAGGTTCCAGTCGTTCCGGTGTCTACAATTTCGTAGTCTTTTGTCTTTTATTTGTCACTTATTAGGAGAAGAGACGACAGTCGTGGGTCGAGTTCAGAGTAGACAAGATCCTTTCAAGGGTCCGACAATTGGTTGGTCCTAAGAACCGGAAGGGGTTAGTTATCTTTAACTAGTCTCCGGTCTGTTCTTTAAGTCGGTACCGAAAAGACCCCGGAGACGGCGTCGACGTCCCTCGTTCTTGTTTGTTGTCAAAGGGAACGACGATAGAGAGGTTCCACCCCCCACCTGAATATACCATAGGGTATATCCCCCCACACTCCCCTTTCTGGTTCCCCACTGAAACCACCACACGGGTGAGTAATCTACCACAATACACATCCCCCGTACGTATCATGGGCCGAAAACGAGAGTTGTGGTACAAAAACGAGGTCCGAGAAGTTTTCACGGTCAACCCAAAAAACTAGTGAAATATAGAAAACGTAGGTCTTCGAACGTCCGTCAATAAAAATCAGGGTATATTAAAGGAACATAAAAAAAAAAACGAGACACTCTTCATATTATCATCATCACAATCAGCGAGTCAGTACAGGTTGAGGAACGCTGGGGTACCCTGACATCCAGAGGTCCGAGGAGACAGGTGTCTTAAGAGGTCCGTTCTTATGACCTCATCCATCGGTAAGGGAAGAGGTCCCCTAGAAGGGTTGGGTCCCTAACTTGGGTCCAGAGGACGTAACGTCCACCTAGGAAATGACAGACTCGGTCCACGTTCGTAACGTCGCGACGTCCCTTCCCAGGCTCCAGGGTTATCCCTAAGAGGGGGCGGGGCTTCAGGATATTGTGAATTCCAGAGACGACAAGTAAAACCATAACTAATTCGTTTCCTACAACACACATAACCTTTGGATTCGAGGGGCCTCCACCCCTAACACAGAAAATGAAGAGATACAGGACATGTCGTGCACTATGTCTCGGAACTTGCATTATTTGTGAAGTAATGTAAAAACAATCCCCTACGGATTCCAAGTCAAACGATCCGGTGTTCCTACCAAGGAAATTTTTAATGTAAAAAAAATTGGAGACTAGTCCTTATTGAGACGGATTTCCCTAAGTGAGAAAACCAAAGAAGGAAATAATCGGTTTCGAAAGATTCTAAATCTTACAAATGTTTAGGTCTGACGGAGACACTTTAAGTGTTTGTTCCGTTTACGGGCGTCTAAGTTGACACTTATGTCGAGTCTTCCCCAGTAAAGACTAACGTCGCCTTTTCCTTTTTAGTCCAATCGCATCTATAGGACTGGTGTCACAAAGGAGGCAATTGAAGGGTGTTCTCCTCTCATCTAATGTATGGTAGGTCCGAGCGACTCGTCGGTCCTCCGTCCACTCTGTACAGACAGAGTACTTAATAATAATTACCCGTTTAGTAGGCACAACACAGACAGGAGCAGACCACCCAGGTCGTGTTGGACAGTCCTTCCCTCTAAATGGACCAGGGCTCCCGGACCTTACTCAACCCTCTGTGTCACCTAGGAACCCATGGCTCCTGTCCTGTGTTGTTAGGATGACCGTCGGACCCGAGGAGGAGACACTCCTATCCTCGTTCTTTCCGCCTAGTTTACCTCCCGCCCAGTCTGGACTCACATTTTAGACTCTCACTAAACCGGCTCAGGGACCCTGCCTCGACTACCTGCTTTTATCTGGTGTAGAACCCTTCAAACCGTACTTTAATTTAAGGTCCCGGGATCGATGTCGAAACGGTCATCCGATGGACGGTTACAGGTCTTTACGGGAACAGTACGTTTCACCTACATCGTCACCTCATCTTCTTCCTCCTTCCTAATATCACCCAGGATGGTGACTTCCTGACGAGATAGACACACACACACACACACACACACACACACACACACGTACGAGTCTACAAGTAAGTACAGACTGAGAAACACTGGGGACCTGCCATCGGACGGTCCGAGGAGACAGGTACCTTGGGAGGTCCGTTCTTATGACTTCGTCCAACGGTAAAGAAAGAGGTCCCCTAGAAGGATTGCGTCCCTAGCTTGGGCCCAGAGACGTAACCGTTCACCTAAGAAATGGGGACGTGGTCCAGGGAACGATAAGTTTTATATCAGGTGTCTAGTCGTCGTAACCAGAGTAAACCTTCGAATAATCTTTGTGACGTAGAGTCCGTCCCGGACCTTATCCTACTCTGGCTCCTCCTACCGGGGGAGGTCACGTTTTAAATTCCCCGGTGGGGGTTTGACTCATTAGATTTACTTATTACAAAAAATTTTTTATTTTTAATTACGTTTTTAGGTACTACTCCTATTATAGTATTAAACTTTACTTCTGTCCTAGACTGGAGCGTGAACTTACTAGGAGGGGGAGAGTAGAGAGGGCTTAAGACCGGGACTAGAGTCCAGGGTAGGGTTGGGAACCTTAGTCTTAGACGTAAGATTGTTCTAGGGGTCTCCGAAGTGTACCTGTAATCGAACTCTTCGTGACGAAAGTTGTAGACGGACCGGTGTCGTTGGGGTTTAGAATCTTAGGTCTATCATTGTTTTGATCTTTCTCTACTCCTCTATTTAAAGGTCTTCGTAGATTGGGGACTCAAACGAACGACAAGTGGACCTAAACGTGTGACGGTGGAATTTTAATATGTCACAAAACACCAAATCGGACTGGAGAAATTTCTGTAAAATAAAAACTTTGTTAATATCTAAGTATCCTTCAACGTTTCTATCATACCTCTCCACGGGAGACGGGTCAAAGGACTTTACGAATGTAAAACACTTCTCCTTTAACTATAACTATATTTCACATACATAATATTTCAATAAGTACTAAAATAGTGCACATCTAAGTACATTGGTTGTGTCAATTTTATGTCTTGAGTAGGTAGGGGTGTTTGTAGAGGGACCTGGATCTCGATATCGAAGTATCAGTGAGGGTGGAGGGAAAAGCCATGGGAGTGCGGATTGGTAATCGTTGGTGATTAGATATATTAAAGACTCTGATAATATATTTACCTTAGTATGTCATACCTTGGAAAACTCTATCCGGAAAAAAAAAAGTCAGTTACACTATTCGACAACTCGATAAAGTTAACAACGTAAATGTTAAAAATAGAAAAACAAACAAAGTCTAGTTAAACAAGGAAAAACAACGATACACGAAAACGTACCGTACCTACGTGGTGTCAGACAAGTGGATTTGACAAATAAGATGAACAAATGACGTAAACCAATAATACTCATTTCGACTACACTCGTTAGCATGTATCCAAAAACACAGCTGTACAAAAGTGAAGAAACCCTACTTATGGGTCCAAACGTTAACGACTCAGTATACCATTCACCTATAAATCAAGAAATTCTTTGACGGTTTGATAAAAAATCTCATCAAACGGTAAAATGTAAAGGTGGTCGTTACATAGTCCTTGGGTCAAAGAGGTGTAGGAACGGTCGTAAACCGGAACATTAAGAGAGAAGAAAATCGACAAGATAAGCACTTATCCCCATAGAGGAGGACCAGAATTAAATGCAAAGAATTACGAATCTCTATAATTTGTGGTAAAGGACACAAAGAAGTGGTAGGTAAACAGGATCAGTCACTTTACAGAAAAGAACAGACAATGAGTAAAAGATCAACCTAACAATCAAAAAGGTGACGATTCAAAACTCAGGAAAGATACAAGATTTATCCCGAGAATTCTGTACACCTACGTTTGCAAAAGAGGGTCGGATATGGAACAAAAAAGTAGGAGAATTATTCCAGAATTATTCCAGTATCTTTTTTTCAAATAAAATAATTTCAGGTCAAATGACACCCAACAAAAGGAAAATACGTAGGACAAAATCCACAGAACAACTCAGAGGTGGTTCGGGACCTGGGTTTCTAAAAGAGGGTGTAAAAGTAGATCTTCAAAATATCAAAAAGTAAAATGTACTAAATTTAGACACTAGGTAAAACAAACAAAAAATTTGAATTAAATAAGTAAAATTAACCTCCGATTAATGTTATAACATATTAGGTAAGACTTAATTGAAAACATATACTCTAAATCCAGTTCAAGTCAAACAAAAATAAAACGAAAACCAGACACCAACAGGACAACGAAGTCGTGGTAAATAACTTTTCTATCAGGATAGAGGTAACTTAACAAAAACGCGAAAAAGTCTTAAGTGAACCGGAAGGAACATACCCCGATAAAAATCTAAGAGACAAGATAAAGTAACTGGAAACACAGATTGAGAGACGGTTATGGAGGGTGAACTAAAGGTATCAATATATTATCATAAATTTTAAACCTGTCTAACTAAAAAGGGTGAAATAATAAGAAAAAAAAATTCCATAATTGATAAATCGAGGAAATGGAAAGGTATATGTAAAATCTTAATAAAAGAGAAGTAAATACGTTTTTCTTTAGGAACGACTCTAAAACTATCCTTCACGTAGTTTAAATATACATTTAAAACCCTTAATTATAGAAACGATACAACTCAGAAAATTAGGTATTTTATAAAAAAGTCTCATCGAACAGTAAAAGACAACATACTGAGTTGTAAATAAATTTAGAAGACCCTAAGAAAGTAGTCGTAAAACATCAAAAATTCGTATGTTCAAGATACATCAAAAATTTAAAACAAATTAAAAATTAACCACCTATTAAAGAGAGGTTAAAACATAACCAAAGATGGTATGTTGTTACACTTAGTCACCATTAGTATATACATACTGGGGAGATCCAGTAGTGACTCGTGGTCCGACCGAGGGACACAATAAGTCATCGAAGGGTGATAGATAGCAAAATGAGTACTATACATATACATAATCACGATGAAAAAGGCAAGTAGGGTAGGAGTGGAAGAGGGTGACGCAGGCGTTCAGACGAGAGATGATTCAAGTAGTCATGGTAAAAAGATCTAAGGCATATATAAACAATTATATACTATGAACAGAAAGAGAAAGACTGAATGAAGTGAGACATATTCTCCGAGATCCAAGTAGGTGGAGGGATGTTGACTGAGTTTAAGTAAGAAAAATACCGACTCATTATCAGGTGACATATTTACATGGTGTTGAAAAAATGGGTAAGTAGGCAGCTACCTGTAGATCCAACGAAGGTACAGGACAGATGGCATTTATAACGACGTCACTTGTGACCCCATGTACACAGAAAGTCTTAAGATGTATACAAAATAATGTCATAAGGATTCATAAAATAAAAACTTACCAATACAGTAGAACATATAAAAAAAGTAAATAAATAAACCGACACAACCCAGAACCGACACAACCCAGAGCCAACACCGAGTGTCCTAGAAACAACGTCGTTCGTCCGAAGAGAGATCAACACCGTGGACCCGAGGCCTCGTGGGCCCGAGTCGTCAACATAGGGTGTCTGAATCAACGGGGTTCCGTACACCCTAGAGTCAAAGGGTTGACCCCTAACTTGGACGTACGGGACGTAACCCTCCACCTAAGAATTGGTGACCTGGTGGTCCCTTCAGGGTCGGTAGAACATGAAATTTAAAGTTAAAGGTACATGAAAAACGATCGTATATCTTTACGTTAACTAAAAGAATATAACTAAAAAAGAATTATACACATAAAATAACTTCGTATCAACTGAATGTCACAAAGTCCATATGTCGTTCCACTAAGTCAAAATGTATGTGTGTATATAATAAAAACTCTAATAAAAGTTAACATTCAATAATATTCTTAACTGACATCAAGGGAACGATATGTCATTTGGAAACAACGAACAACGTATATATATATAAAAAAAAAATTAATCTTTACGGAGTTTAAGATAAGTATGATTCAGTCTGTTCATCTCAGGTTTTACAGTATTTAAAAATTCGATCCGTTTTCAAGTATTCAAAAGATTTTACATATATAATATGTATAATAAATATACATACATATGTTTTCGAAAAGAGGTAGAGAAGAAAAAAAGAACTACAAGAAAGGGTTCGGAAGAATACAACTAGAAAATGGATTACTAGAATATCTTGAGTGATTAATGAAGAATGTTAAAAGAATATCGAGAGAGTCCTAAAGATTCACTCTGAAAGTACGGTATACGTTGTCTCTATCTATAAAAGGAAAAACTAGAGCATCAGAAAGTCAAGAAAAAGAAAGAAATGACTCGGTCGATCTTGAAGGTCGTGGTACAACTTATCGTCACCATTCTCATTGGTAGAAAAGGAACAAGAACTAGAATCCTTCTTTCGTAAGTCAGAAAACAGAAATTCATACTACAAACGAGATTCATACTACTACAAGAAATAGTACTACTTCTTCAAGGAAGATAAGGATGAAGAGACTCAAAAATAGTTCTTACTTACAACTCAAAACAGTCGACGAAAAAGACGTAGTCAACTATATCAGTACACCAAAAAGAAGAAATCGGACAATTACACTACTTAATGTGACTTACTAAAAAGTTTATAACTTTGTCGGAAGACAGAGACCTAATGTACTGTGAATCAGTACCATATATTAAGAAAGATATATGTTGACCTAAGATAAACGATTATGAAACGATCACTAAAAACGTATAAAACATGAGAGAAACGGACTAAAAATATAGTCTCGTTATGACCGAAGTATTTTAGTCAACCTTTCTCAAAGAAAAAGATAAAAGATCTCTTTACGATCCTAAAAAAAAATTTAAAGTCGAAATAATTCCATATTAACTGTATATATTAAAAATCTATTTCACGCGTAATACCACTAAATTCATGTGTAACAGTTTTCTAAGGAGAGTAGATCAATTAATTGTATAGACAGTCAGTGGAGTGTATAAATAAAAAACTACTCTTGTAAATTCCAGATGTGAGAATTCGTTTAAATTTAATACATTATGTCACAATGACGGTACGTCACTAACGTTACACGTCACTAAATATTCTTTTTATATACACCAGTAATCTACAGGTGTATATGTAAAAAATATATATAAACGAGAAACACGTGTCAGAGAAAGGATGTCGAGGGGTTTGAGAACCTGAAAGGACTCACTGTTTTCGTTACCCTCGTAGAAAATAAAATTATGAACCAGAGAAAGGAGCCAAGGAAAGGCGGTGTTGATCCGACGATAACTACTCCACTGAAAACATTTCGTTGACTATTATCTTCCGTCCCTGAAAGTCAAGGTGGGAGACTAAAGACCCCTTCTCTACCCCCAACCTCCGAGTTAGTTAGTAGTCATCGGTTACTAAATTGGTTAGTACGGATTTATTACTTCAGAGGTAATTTTTGGGTTCTTCGGTTCCCAAGTGTCTAGAAGATCCAACCCCTTCGTTACGAAGGTGTATGGTGACGCGGTACAGGGTTTAAGGTACTCTGGGATTTGAGGTACTCCTGTCTCGGAGGAAACAAGACCTGGAGTGGTGTACATAGAGAAGTATACCGACAACTGACCATAGAAAATTATAGGAAACATTATTTAACCATTAGATCTCAAAGGACTCAAGATACTCAACGAGATCATTCAATTAGTTTATTTCCTCCGGTAGTACCCTCGGAGATTAAATATCGGTCAACCAGTCTTTATGTTCAATTGTTTGAACTGAACACTGACGGTGCACTTCAGGTTCCTGATACAGTACCCACTGAGGTCAAACATCGGGAAGCCAACCAGTCTTCGTATCATTGTACACTCGGACCTTAAACCGTAGACTTTCCCTCCTCCGTCAGAACATTCTGACTTGGGAATTGGACACCCTAGACTACGATAGAGGTCCAACTACCACAGTCTTAACTCAACTTATGACTACACCCATCGGAAAGGGAAGAGACCCCTTAGAAAGGTTGAGTCCCTGACTTCGGTCCAGAGGGGGTAACCTCCACCTAAGAAATGGTCGACTCGATGGTCCCTTCGGGATCTTAGTCAAATGAATAGTTAGTCAATAGCGGTACGAAATGTAATCTGGGAAGACATCGTAATCCCAAAAACCAAACAAGTAAACAAAAAGACCGACGGGAGTCTGAAACAACGACACGTGTCCGGATGAGATTAATATTCCACCTAACGATGATTCCATCAATGTTGATTAACATTGGGACCCGGTCCCTAACTTGGTCACAGGGGACGTAATCGTCCGTCTAAGAATTTGCGACCCGGTGATCCGTTCAGGGTCATCGTAACCAAAATTAAGAAATTTACAAACGACCTGAAGAGGTCACTTTGGTGTATCCGTAATACGTAAAAAATATAAATCTTAAACTAAACTAGAAGTATTGTTGGAACGTTTTTTCCGTAAAATGTCTATGCCTTTGAATTCCGAGTCTCTTTAAGTCACTGAATGGGTTCTAGGTCTTTAGAATACTTGGGTTCAAGTCACAACAAAGATGTCATAATATCAAGGTTCAATGATTACCTATGATGATGTATCTGAAAAGGGGGTATATTTTAGAGACGACGATGAACGATGATTCAACGAAGTCAGCACAGACTGAGACACACTGGGGTATCTACCGTCGGGTGGTCCGAGGGGGTAGGGACAAGGTCCGTTCTTGTGATCTCACCCAACGATAAAGGAAGAGGTTACGTATTTTCACTTTTCACTTTCACTTCAGCGAGTCAGTATAGACTGAGAAGTACTGGGGCACCTGACGTCGGATGGTCCGAGAAGACAGGTACCCTAAAAGGTCCGTTCTCATGACCTGACCCAACGGTAATGGAAGAGGCTATTTTAGAGGTACCCCTTTTTTTGTTTACATTAACATAGACGAGGACCGGTAAAAACAAATCGACCCAAGGTCAAAAAAAGAACGGACTGTAAGGTAATTTTAATTTCCTATTATTTTCAATACTGGTTGGATCCATCGTATAAGTTTTCGTCTCTATAATGAAACGGTTGATTCCAGGCAGATCAGTTCCGATACCAAAAAGGACACCAGTACATACCTACACTCTCAACCTGACACTTCTTCCGACTCGCGGCTTCTTAACTACGAAAACTTGACGCNTATTTTCAATACTGGTTGGATCCATCGTATAAGTTTTCGTCTCTGTAATGAAACGGTTGATTGCAGGCAGATCAGTTCCGATACCAAAAAGGTCATCAGTACAAACCTACACTCTCAACCTGACACTTCTTCCGACTCCCGGCTTCTTAACTACGAAAACTTGACGCCACAACCTCTTCTGAGAACTCTCAGGGAACCTGACGTCCTCTAGGTTGGTCAGGTAAGACTTCCTCTAGTCAGGACCCTAAAGAAACCTTCCTTACTACGATTTCGACTTTGAGGTCATGAAACCGGTGGAGTACGTTTCTCAACTGAGTAACCTTTTCTGAGACTACGACCCTCCCTAACCCCCGTCCTCCTCTTCCCCTGCTGTCTCCTACTCTACCGACCTACCGTAGTGACTGAGCTACCTGCACTTAGATTCACTTGAGGCCCTCAACCACTACCTGTCCCTCCGGACCGCACGACGCTAAGTACCCCAGCGTTTCTCAGCCTGTACTGACTCGGTGACTTGACTTAACTTGACTTCCGTTGTTCACCTAACGCCTGATATTTTGGATCACGATAATCATGTCAGTATGTACAGACCAGACTTTCTGACTACTGCACCGTAACTGTGTAGGTTGACTCCTCTGGGTCTCCGTTTCGTTTGTTCTACAGATCTCTCTCCTCCTTTAGGTACCAGGGCTTTGCAAGGGACCCTTCAAAAGCTACCCAGAAGAAGGAAACCCAAAGGGACCACCAAGTCCGTCATTTCTTAGGTAGACGTTACGTCCTTTGGACCCACACTATGGTCCCAGTCCTTCTAGGGGACCTCTTCTTTTACCTTTGGGTGAGGTCATAAGAACGGACCTCTTAGGGTACCTGTTTTCTCGGACCGCCCGATGTCAGGTACCCCAGTGTTTCTCAGCCTATCCCGACTCACTGATTCGTCCGTGTGTGCGTAAAGACGGAAATAAGGAGTGGTGGACCGGGTTTTCAAGGACGGTCCGTACTGACAGAGGAAATTCCATCCTAAAAAGTGGTGAAGTGATAGACAAGACACTCAAAGAGAAGATCAAGTCTCGTATAGTAAGGAGCACAATTTGTCGGAAGTCACTAAGGAATGGTAGAGATGAAGAGTTGGAATACCAATAACAGTTGTATGCAGACAACAAGAGTTTGAAATCGTTAGTCTTTGTAGTGGACGACGATGACGATTCAGTGAAGTCAGCACAGGCTGAGACCCGCTGGGGGATCTACCGTCGAGTGGTCCGAGGGGGCAGGGACCCTAAGAGGTCCGTTCTTGTGACCTCACCCAACGGTAAAGGAAGAGGTTACGTACTTTCACTTTTCAGTTTCATTTCAGTGAGTCAGCACAGACTGGGAGTCACTGGGGTACCTGATGTCGGATGGTCCGAAGAGGTAGGTACCCTAAAATGTCCGTTCTCATGACCTCACCCCACGGTAACGGAAGAGACTTTGTAGTGGATCCCTATGATTAAATTTTTCACTTTCACTTTCAGTGAATCAGTACAGACTGAGAAACGTTGGGGTACCTGATATGTCAGGTACCTTAAAGGGTCTAGTCTTATGACCACATCCATCGGGAAGGGAGGAGGTTCCCTAGAAGGGTTGGGTCCCTAGCTTGACCCCAGAGGACGTAACGTCCACCTAAGAAATGGTTGACTCGATAGTCCCTTTGGGATCTGATTCAGAGTTAGGGTCTCTAAAACTGAGTCTTGAACTCGTCCTGGATTTTGGGACGTAAAATTATCAGAGAGGGACCACTAAGACTGGTTCACCAGGTGTCTTACGTACAACTGGTCACTGTGTCTCCAGTGTGGGGAACCGGACCGAAAGTCCCGGGAGTGTTCAGACTACGGGTGAACGGATCGGTTGTCATAGGGAGGGAGTGGGAGTGTGGGGATGGTCGGGGGTTGTCGGATTGGGAGTACTGATTCTGGTTTGATCATCTACTCGAAAAAATGTAACACTTTAAAGACCCATAAACGACCTGAAGAGCGAGAGGAACCTTTCTGTTCTAATAGAGAGGACAGGGAAGAGGGGAAACGAGATCACAGAGTATCTCAACAAGTTCGTCATCCCACGGTGTGTACGGATCCAACACTCGTCGAAAAATGAATTTAAATACTGATGGTCTTATTTTATGTGATCTGTTATAACATTGTCAACAAAGGCAATTAATACGTGTTTGTATGTATACATACATAACGCAGTCCTATATTTTACACAAAGAAGGACACCTAATATCATTTTGTGATGGTGGCTCTTGTTGTAACTTTCGGCACCGATATCGTGAGTGGGCTAAACAGAGAGTAATCTCGGTAGTCATATCGTAAGACAAAGGGGTAATAACACTTGGACACCTCTTATTATTTATTTCGGTGAGAATAGGGAAACCGTAGGTCGTAGCATAAAACACGAGTTATTTACAATTTACTTAACTTAACGGACGTACTAGTGGTAGTACTGAAAAGACCCAAATTGATGAAGTCTAGTTCTTAGGAAAAAAGTCCCAATCCCAACCCCGACAAACGTCACTCGTCACCTCGCAACGGTCCCCTTCACTGACGAGTATAACCGGTCTCCTTTTCCCATCACAAAAGATTCCGTCACTCCAACGAACCACGTTTGATAAAGAAAACCTTTAGGGACACACATCGGACTCCTTGTCTCGAACCGAGAGACCTAGTTGCACCGGGTCACCTTTCTTGGGGATTCCCTTCCACCGATGTACTCGGAAGATCCATACTCGTGAACAACTGGTACATAACGAGTTACTTGTTCGGTGATATGGCTCACGAATTCTCGGATTCTTCAGAAACCGTACCCTCTGCCTGACTCGCTGAAAACCTTGTACCCATATAAAAGAATTCGGACGTGTCACCGTTAACTTGTTCGGTTCCAACAACAGACTTACATTTAGTAGAATAAGAGTCGAACAAGAGTGCACATACAATTAACGTGTAGAAGAATACTCAAACCCTGGAGAAGAGATGTCGTTTCAGGGGACCGAAACTTCTTAAGACATGTCTTCTCCTCGTTTCTGTATGTGAAAGTCTTTGTTAAAGACCTGGTCCAGGGAACTTGTCCCACTAGTCCCTCGATCATCCAGTCATTCAGATCGTTTTCCTCTACAACGGTCCCGTCCGTACGGCCTGTACCCCAGCTCGACTCGAAGTTTGTGTCTTGAACCCTTTCACCTCTTATTTCTCTTCTGCGAAAGACATTCTGTCCCTCTCCTTCCTTCCAGACCGAATAACGCCGTGTCCTAGACACTCTCGGTTTCCGGTATACTTTTACTAGGACTCCTTCGGACCCCATATTTCCCGTTTCCCTTCTCCCCTCCGATTTCTTAAATAAGTCTAAAGTTTTTGGAAAACAATGTCCCAGAAGTCAATTAGGAACTGGAGTTTCAATTTAAACCTTTAATCACTTTATCATAGTCAGTAGAAAATTTTCCGTTTTCACCGTGTGAACAATCTTACCAAGTTTATCCTTTTGTTTGGACCATTATGACTTACGACCACCTCGTTGTCCTTGCGAGTAAGCAACGACCGCCCTTACGATTTAACGTGTGGGCGAAACCTTCTGTTAAACCGTCAAAGAATGTTTTAATCTGTATGAAAATGGTATACAAGGGTGTTAGTACGAAGATTTATAAATGGACTCAACTTTACATACAAGTGAGTTTTTAGATGTGCACTAACATTGTAGTCGAAATAAGTATTAGGCACTTTTGACTTTCGTCGGTTCTTCTAGAAGTCAATCACTTACTTATTTGTTTGACTAGACAGGTCTGTTACCTAATAGTAAGTCGTTATTTTTCTTTACTCAAGAGTCTGGTCCCTTTCTGGACCTCCTTGGAATTTATGTTTAGTGATTCACTTTCTTCAGACAGATTTCTCCGATGTACCACATACCAAGGTCGATAAACCGTAAAACCTTTTCCTTTTTTATGTCTCTCTCATTTTTCTAGTCACCAATGGTCGTCGTCACCCCTCCCTCTCTCTACTTATCCGTGTCGTGTCACCTAAAAGTCCCCCTCTTTGATAAGAGATGCTTTGACATTATGCCTGTGCACAGTAATACGTAAACAGTTTTCGGTATCTTGGAACGTTGTGTTTCTCACTTAGAGTTGTATTTGACACCGGACATCAATTATTATTACCCAGTTGTGTCCGGGTAGTTTACATTGTTAATATGGTGTGTTCGCGTTCCAACATACCCCCATATTATCCCCTTTACCCCACACCCCCTCCAGTTTTCTGCCCCCCAACTTATGTATCTTGAGACACATGATAGACGGGTTAATAAGACATGTAGATTTTGATACGGTTTTTTATTTCAAATGATAATAAAAAAAATTCTAGAGAATTTTTTTTTTTTTTTGAGGTTCTAAAGTGTGACTTTCTTCCTTTTCCGTTTACACTACTCTGAATAAAAAATAATAATAATAAAAAAAAATTTCTTTGGTGTCTCTTCTATGTTAAACAAAAAACCCCAACCCCCGCCCCGACACGGCCGAGAAGAAGTAACGTCACACATCTGAAGAGACCAACGTCTCACATCAGAGATCTCACGTGCCGAGTCAGCAACGTCGTGCGTCCGACTACTCTGTCGAATAAAAATTCAACGTTCTCCCGGTCGTTCCATTAGGGTCTTGGAACGAACATTTGCTGTGTCTGCCAAGACGACGGGTTCCAGGANGTGTCTCTTCTATGTTAAACCAAAAACCCCAACCCCCGCCCCGACACGGCCGAGAAGAAGTAACGTCACACATCTGAAGAGACCAACGTCTCACATCAGAGATCTCACGTGCCGAGTCAGCAACGTCGTGCGTCCGACTACTCTGTCGAATAAAAATTCAACGTTCTCCCGGTCGTTCCATTAGGGTCTTGGAACGAACATTTGCTGTGTCTGCCAAGACGACGGGTTCCAGGACCAGGGAATGTCTGAGGGAGCGGATAAGTCATTTAGGTACGGTGGAAGGGAGTCGAGATCTACGAGTCACGATAACCTAAACGTGTTACTCGACGGGATCTTCTTTCTACCTTGGTTTCGGGAAGTGGGGAAGAATTAATCGACATAACCGAGTACTTTTACTTTAACCCGAACAGACCATTTAAACTTTTTCGTTGTAGTGTCTAATAAAAGTCGTCTTTTTTTTTCTCCCTCTAAAAGAAACCGACTTGAAAAGAGTTGGTTGACATTACTGTCAAAAGACCAGACTAACAATTAAGAGGGATTAATGCATCTTCCGGGAACTTTAAACAAAACTACCTAAAGGAGAAGACTTATTGATCTACTTCGTTAGTCGGGTGGAAAGTATAATATTCTTCCAAGAAGAAAAAAGAAAAAATTTTTACTGAGGAGGCGAAACCTTATTAAAGACGATCACTAGCATCACCATTTAAGGTTAGTCAACGAAACTCCGTCCACGAACAAAATTTAGAGAGATTTGAGTAGGTCGTGACCTGGAAATTTGGACCTAATTAGGGGAACTCAAGATTTAGTAAAACGAAACCCTTGACTTTAGACCAAGGTCGTGGAAAACTTAGTGGGTGCAAACGAAACTTTCAACCGTGAAAGGTAAATTTACCGTTCTTTCTACCCCTTATTCGAAATGTCTCGACTTCCATAACTAAAGTTGCTAGTGGAAATTGAATGTGGAAAGAAGAAATATTATACTCCAAAAGAAGAGAATTAATCTTTCTCGGTCCCTAATAGACGTGTTTTGACCTTCCAAATAACAGTAACCGCCCTAGCAGAGAGGACAGGTGCTGAGGATACCTTTTGTCCACCCAAAGAGGAAACAGAGGTAGGAGGGATTGGGGGTAAGGACTGAACTACTACGGTGACCGCACTTTGACGGGGCGACGGCAGAGACGACGCTAAGAATCTCTACGTTTTGGGGGTCATCGTCCACAGGACGAAGGGCAGAGACCTGGTGTCAGTCTGGACTCGGTCACCCTCAACCCGTCGTCGACCCTCTTTGTCGACGGGTACGGGTCGGGGTCAGTCTTGCGTGATCCTCGCCTCGACCGGGGGGACGACTCCCGGTTCCTACGGTCTGACCACCGACCAATACCCGACCCGTTAGAAAGGACCCTAAAATCCTCTTTTCCGGAGACGGAGAACATTAGACTAAATGTTAAGTACAAGGGAAAGGAAGGGAGGGACGGTGTGTAGAGTCCTTCAGACCTGTGACAGTTTCAGGAAGTGGAGGAGGGGGTCTATGTTGGACCACCCGAGGCCCCTTCAGTGGGTCGGGCTACCTCGGCCCTCTGGTCCGTCGTGAACGGTACAACAGAGTAGGGACACGACCCACGTGGGACCGGCGGGACCAGCCGCCTCCGAGACTGAGACTACCCCTCCCCGCACGTGGCGAGTGTGGGAGGAAAGAGAAGAGGGGCGAGCCGTGCAGAGGAGATACCGACACACACCGTCGGCCTGTACACCTCCCGAGGGTGAGAGTAAGAGACAGTCGGGACTTTTTACCACGTGAAAATATTACCCGACCGAACCCTACCGTAGAACCCCTCCGACACCCCTCGTCCCGGCCGGAGAGTCGCTAGCGAGACAACGAAGGGTCCCAGAACACAGCTCGGCCGTGGCAGAGTAGTACACAGTCGACCGGCAGGTCTTAAGGCTGACCTAGTCCATCCCACCCGGACTCCTACGGTTTCACCCGCCGGGACCCTGAGGGACCCCGACCCACCCTTTCTCCTTCCCAGGGTGTCGTCAAACCTTGGGTGTCCTCACCCCTCGTACCCCCTCTATAATCGGGGTACGTCCGCTATTAGTGCATTTGTGACACCCCACCGGATTGACCACTGAGTAAAAAAATTGGTTCGGTACCTCGGGCACTTTGATTTCTCCCTCGAAAGTCACAAAGTAGACGAGACCGTGGACACCTGAATTCTCAGACGAGTCTCAAAGGTTTTTATAGTACCCAAAACCCCACCTCGTCCCGGTCTTTTGAGTTTTACGGAGAGGCGAAGGTAGGGGTGAGTGAAGGTACTCGAGAAGTGATGGAAAGTCCCTTCCAAGGGCCGGAACCGATAAAAGGTAAGGACAAGTCCGAGGGATCCCGGGGCACGACTCCCGCCCTGTCTCCACACACAGCCCCCGACCACCCCTCCACCCATACTCACGTGTGTCGGAAAGGGAGTCTCCCAGGGACCTACCAGGGGAACGATTCTACCGTCTGTGGTAATAGGCGACTCGACCGGCACATTAATTGCGTCCGAAGGTGATTAATACGATTAATACGAGGGGTGTCGAGGATGTCAATATTAAACGTACTCTTCTACTACTAAATTTTTTTTATTGCTGTGTGGTACACAGGGCATTAAGGGGGAGTACTTTCTTATTCGTCGTGGATCTCCAAAGGTACTTTCCTTCCTTTACTTCCCGGCGACTGGAGTCTTACTCCCGACGTCTCTCAGTCGTCCCCTCTCTACCCCACCCGCCTTTACTCTCGTCACTTCCCTTCGTTTCTACTATTAATTTGCCACTAGGCACGGCAAACACACGTCACTAAACACCCTCGTCGCGTACGGGAAAAATCTGAAAGAGTAGGGGGGTGGGTGGGTGGGTGGCGGCGGGACTCTATCTCCACTCCAGCCCTCTGCCGAATCCTCTTCAGTTCCTCGAACACTCCCTTCGTGTAGACACCAGTTCAGACCCATCTTCGCTTCGGAGAGTCGAGACTGGCAGTACGAGAGCCCCCTTTCTTCCCAGGTCACCCTGTCCTCTGCCAAGGGCGAACAGACACTAATCTTCTGAGACTTTATTAAGGGGGAAAGGAAGTTGTGTATAAATGACTCGTGCATCACGTGCCGAGGTCCCCGACCCTTGTAGTCTTAAAACTCTTAACTCTAGTGGTCTCTCCACCTTCGATCGAGACTTCTACCCCGGACCCGGGCGTTTCGGGGACCCGTGGCCCCTTGGACAAGTCGGTCCAGGTCCCAGACGGGTCGAGTCTCTCCTACGGACAGAGTCCAGTCCCTAGACTCTCCCAGTCCGAGTCCCGTTCGGCCCAGGAGACTCGTAAAAGTCAAGCACTCCAGACAGAGACCCTTGGGATCAAGACGACGGACCACCCTCCACTGTCTTACGAGTTGACGACTCTTGCACAAACTCTTTGCAGGGTCAAATCGTCGAGCAATTCAACCGTTACTTCGGACTCGCGGCGGAGGGAGACCCGGACCCAGGACCGAGTGAAGTGCAGGGCCCACTTCGTCCTCACCGGTCAGACCCCTGACACGGAATGTCACACCGACGGCGTGGGTGGAGGTACGGGTGGTGCGTAGGGTGGTGTGCGTCCTCGGCTGTGCCCGTCAAAGGGGTCAAGTCCATGGACGTCAGTGGTGAACTATTCCCGCACCGATCAAAGTAAGAATAGTCTTAGGATATTCCAGGTCTTCTCTTAAGGGGTGTTACCCTCGTTCTACGATAAGATTCGTGAGACGTACATGTTGAGTGACTGGGGAAAATTAATGAGGTGTCCTCTCAATAATAACAATAAGAGTAAAATGTTTACCCCTTTCACTCGTGGGGTTTAGTGTATTGAATGCGTTTCGGGGTGTCAACCCTCCCAGACCACGACCGTAATTTGGGCCGGTCTGGCCACGGTCGTAGTCAAGTACATTCGGACATCGTAAAAGGAGAGTAAAATGTCTCCCCTTTGACTCCGAGTCCTTCCATAAAGTTCGAGTACAAAATAAACTAAACTCTAGATTCACGTGTTATACTGGTTGAGACACATTCGAAAAACTCGAGACGGAAACCTTCCTTGGACATTCGCTTCTCACACTCTTACCTTCGGTTCCCTTCAAACAGAAAGACTAGCAGTCCCACCTGGGCACCCTCACGATGGTCCTGTGGACCGTCTGCTGGACGTCGCAGGAGCTTGTGGTAGCCCTGGAGTACTTCCACTCGACCCGGCCCGAGACCCGGCCCCCGGGCGTCTCCGGTCCGTCGGACCCTTTCCGCCTGACGGGGTCCACAAGGGCCGAAGAGGCGGTCGGCACCCCTCTGGTCGAGACTCGTCGTAGGTCCTCCCGTCACTCTGACCCTTGGGTCTTGTCGGGGTCTCGGACGAGGGACGGAACTTGAGGAGGACTTATACTGACCCCCGTCGAAAGTAGAGGGCCGTCGTTCAAGTTCCGGTCTAAGTCTTTGGGACGTCGACCCTTTGAAGTGTTTCACTATTCTCTTCCTCCTCTTTCCTCGTGACCCATCTCCGTGTTCCCCGGTCCAGGAGGGTGGCGTGGAGACCTCCTGGGTCGTCAGGGGAACGGAGCGCGAACGGTCCCGACGTCGTGACGTAGGGACGTCCGCAACATGTAGTCCGTGTGAGAAAGGAAGAGTGTCCTCAGGTGCGTGTCCGTCACACCAGAGTGGAGACTAAATAAACACCCATTTTCCTTCGTACCCGAAGGCAGAACCGAGTCACGACTTCTTAGACGGACGGTTACGTTCTCTGCCCCCAAGCTAGGGACCCACCCCTTCTAGGGGACCTCCTCCTTTACCGTTTGGTCAGGTTATAAGAACGGACCCCTTAGGGTACTTGGGTGGTCTCCTAGGACCCCCTGCTGTCAGGTATCCCAGTGTTTGTCAGCCTGTGCTGAATCACGGGTTTGTTGTTGTTGGTCCTTCACGTCTCTCCACTTGGTCTCATAGAATCCTGGGTGTCACTGACGGAGCGGGTGGGACTGTCGACGGGTCCCGAATACCGGCCCACGTCGCTGGCTTCTCGACCAACGATCCATTCGTGTCCAAGGTGCGGTCGGTTGTCGTGGTCAGCCGTACACGTCTTTCATGGGAAGTGTCTGCCTACGGTTGGGTAGTCGAGATGGCACTGTCCCACTTTTCGTCACGGTAACTACCGTTCTTCGGGCCGGGTGCCTCTGTTCAGCGTCCCGAAGGACGAGCGGAGGTGACCAGGACTACGTCCCGGGAGGGGGGCGGGGTTTGACACTAGTCTCACCTAGTAGGACTGTGTCCCTCGCGGGGCGAGGTAGACACAAGTGCCAGTCTTAGAAGAGGAACCCCTCGAGAGTCGCCGGAGTTGGTAGGGGGATGGGGCTGAGATGGGCGAAATAAACTTGTCTGCACCTGGACCCTGAGGTCTGGCAGGTCCCTCAATTCTCGCTCTCCTCGTCTTTCCTGTTCGACCGACCACGAAGTAGATAATTCGACTTCTTTTGGGTTGGGGGAAGAGAGACGAAACTCTTGGGAAGATTCTGTAGGACTCAGGGGAGCTGTCCTGTTTTACCGGGACTGGACGAGGAGACCCGGCCAGAGTTGTTGTCGTCATTATTTTCTGCAGGACAGAATGACATATTCCTACATAAGCAGTCCCGTCCGATTCTATGTGTTTATAGGAAGTCTAGAGTCACCGAAGTGTCTTCGAATAAAGAGTGTGATACCCAGTCGACCCCCGCGACGACCCCCCGACGCGAGGAAAGTCAGTGACCCTCGGAGTCCGACGTACTACCTTACTCCTTAGTCCCTGGGACGTCCGTAAGGACTCGGGACCGAGACGGGTCGGTCTTTGGGACCGACGACAAGACGACAGATTTTCAGACCCGAAGGGCTTGGGAGGGAGACAATGAGTACGGGTCTCCGTAGTCAGACCCGGACTCTACGAACCGGTCCTCGGTGTCGACAACTCACTACCAATGTTCGGTCGTCTCTTACAGTCAAGACTACCGGGGGGCGGAACCTTGTCCTCACCCTCGAACCTCGACGACCATTGAGATTCAGAGGGACCAGGGTCGTAGTCCGGTCCCAAGGACCGTACCTTTCACCTGGACAGTCTCTCTATCTGTGCCCCGAATTATCCGCTCCGTTCCGACACTCTTACACCCTCGGAGACCTCCCGTCTCACTCCGTCCACCGGTCGTGTAAAGAAGAGGTCGCGTCTTGTTCAGCTTACCCTGATTACTACGCACGACGTTCTCCTTCTGTAAGGAGCCGAGGGTCTGACTCTTCCACCAC
The DNA here is from genome assembly GCA_006410555.1 of Capra ibex. NCBI lineage: Eukaryota > Metazoa > Chordata > Mammalia > Artiodactyla > Bovidae > Capra > Capra ibex. Next base: position 3,273,344 of record SJYO01010634.1, on the reverse strand, counting down.
AAAAAGAAAAGACCTCCACTTTAGTATTATTTTCCCTCCGTTCGATAGGGAAGGTGAGCTGGTCTGTGTCGGCCGGTCTCTTAGGGTGTTTCGTCCGACTCTACTAGGGCACCAGGGGTTGGAGCCGACCGAGGGTCCACCTCGTCCTATGACAGCACGGGCAGAGGGTAGTGTCTTCACTGTTCAGTCGGGTGTTCTAGTTGTGGACGGGAAGGTCCCGAGTCTTTCTGAGTACACGGCGAGACGGAGGTCCCACCGAACACCTTCTACGGAAACCTCCCAGTGGGGTCGGGACCCTGGATCCCCAGGGAACCGTCGGATACACGAGTCAGTACAGGCTGAGCAAGGCGGGGGCACCTGACATTGTCGGACGGTCCGAGGAGACAGGTACCCTACAGGGTCCGTTCTTGCGACCTCACCCAACGGTAAAGGAGGAGGTCTCCTAGAAGGGTTTGGTCCCCAGTTTGGACGTAGAGGAAGAACCGTCCACCTAAGAAATGGGAACTCGGTGACCCTTCGGGAGGTCGTCTCCCTGAGTCATTAGGTCTTTCCCACCACCCGGTCCCTACTCCCCTTCGACCGAGAGTCCCTTCCCTGAAACTTATTCGTTGTCGGGACACTTCGAGTCGTCTAACTTTTAAGTAGGAAACAAAAAGACACCGGGTCTTCGACGAGAAGGTGGGAGGTGCCCGGTTCCGATCCCCACCCACCTCCCAACAAAGACCCAGTCGACACTTCTTACGACGCAATAGTCGAGACACAAACGACACCGAGATTCTCTTCGTCGTCCGGTCTATTGTGTCGTGTTACCTATTATGTGTCTCGTAAAGGCAAACCGAGACCTTACACATAAATGTGAGACTCGTCCGCGTCTCAAGGGTCTCGGGGCGGAGGGGGAAGGACGTCGCGTCTGTAGGACGAGGCGGGTCGTGGCGAGGGATCGGACCGGGACAGCGACCGTAGAGACCGGACCGTGGCGAGGGGCCGGACCGGGACAGTGACCGTAGAGACCGGACCTCTCCGTCGTCCACCACTATCGTGGACCACAAACACACTGGAAAGGGCTCGAACGTGTCGGGAAGACGTCTGTACTGGAGTAAAACTCAGGGTACTTCGTCCGCCCTTTCCGTGTGCGTAAGATGCCTTTCAGTGTTGTACGCGTCAAAGACGGTACACGGTCTACAAGATTTCCGCGAGGTACATACCAGCGAGCACATTCGGGCGGTGTTGGGTCTCTCTACCGAGAACAACGCGACAGTCACTCCGTAAGCTCGACTCCAAGTTCTGGTCTATTCAATTGATAGGTTCCAGTGCGTCGGTCTTCCCCTGTCTTGAGTTTGAACTTGGGTCCAGACAAGTTGTTGTGTAGGTCACGTAAAGGGTCCCTCAGTAGAGCGGAGAATGGTCGGATCACATCAGATCCCGTGTCGATCCCAGATCTTGGGAGGGGGTCAGGTGACAGAGTCGAGACCCTGTGCAGTGGTACTACCGGTTCGTCTACTCACAAACCCCTATTGACCTTTTCTGACGTGACTGACACGAGAAGAAGGAGGGCGTCGCCCACTGACCGACGTAGGAGAGGTTACAGTTGTGTGGGAGGTACTGTGGACACTAGCCTGTCGGGGCTTTACTCTGGAGGGTTGGGTAGATGGTCTTGTTGTTGCGCGGGTCGTTCGGGTGGCGTCCATCCCCTTGCGACCACATCTCGTCTCCGAGAGCTTGAAGTCTTAGCGGACCTCAAGAACAATTTTGAGTCTAGTGATTCGTGACAGGGTCTTGAACTAAGTCATCCAGACCCTCTTCCTTCTCTTAAACGTAAAAAATTTTCAGCTACCAGGTCCCCGGTACGAAACTCTTGGGTATTCTTTGTCGTAGTCTCTCTTTATCGGTGCCACTATCTCTGTCTAAGTCCCTGTCTCTCTGTCCCCAACTACCATACATAAAATTGTATTTATACTGACGGAATTGACCCTTAATTTCCATGGTTTCCCTTGTAAAAGGAGACGAAAAAGATTCCTCCAACGCGTAGGACGGTTCCAGTGTGCCATCCTTCATCGTCCCTGTCTTCAGGTTAGGTCCGTCAGACGACGGTCGGGGATGGGGGTCGGGGGGTCGGTCGAAGTCAGTAGGGAAGTTCCCGGGGGTCGTGAATGGGTCGTGAATCATCACGGACGAACGTGTCACGAGACACGTAATGTGTCTAAAAGTAAATTACGTCATTAAGACACTATATCTCTAATATAAGGGTGAATGTTTTTCTTCTGTCAAGGTCTCTTCCATTCACTAAACGGTCTCCAATGTGTCGAGGTCCCAGAAAGGGGGCACCGAGTAGCCGTTTCCTAGGTGGATGTTACGGCCTCGACGTCCTCTGAGTCCAAGCTAGGGACCCAGTCCTTCTAGGGGACCCCACCCCGTACCGGTGGGTACGGTCATAAGAACGGACCTCTTAGGGTACCTGTCTCCTCGGACCACCCGAAGTCAGGCACCTCAACGTTCTCGGCCTGTGCTGAATCACTGATTTGCTGTTGTTCTATTTGGACGCATCATACGTATTATTTTTACCTTCTTTTATTTATTATATACTGATGAAGTCACCGTCAATAGTGATCGTCATTTTAATACCTATGAAGAAAAGGAAAATTATAAGTAAGAAGATATAAAAGGTTAAAAAGTTGTGACAGTATTTGTGGTGGTCTTTTATCTAAGACTAGATCCCGAGTCTAACGAACAAGGAACCTGACCTTTACTCTTCGTCCTTACCCCGGTAGTGGAAAGACAAGAAAGAGAGGTGGGAGGAAGACGGGGGGTACTGGGTTAGGGGTGGGGAGGTGCGTCGGGGCATCAAAGGTCCCGGGGTTCCGCCCCGACTACTCTGACACTCAATACTCACCAGGAGGGACAGACGGGGACAGACAGAACGAGAGAGGGCATCGGTTCTAGGACCCTTTCCACCCTCTTTCGGACTCGGCCTAGACGACACAGGCGGGCGGTCACCTCGCAAAGTGGAAACACCCATTCCCTCGTCGGGGGGAGAAAAAGAGGAGGAGGAAGAAAGTACGTCGTCTGTGGGGGTCGTGCACGACACGGACCTCGTGAATATCGCGTTACTAACTCTCTCTTATCTTCTACAGTGACCCGGACGTCTCGGGTAGACACTGCCCTCGGTCCCCTACGCTGGTAGGACCGGACTCCGAGGGCCTCTAGAGGGCGTGAGTGGAAGGAAGAGACCCGACACGACCAGGGAGGAAGGTACCTTACACAGGTGGATAGACTCTCAAAAGTCCCCGGGTCACCGGGGAGAGTCCGGGAGGGTCGAGACGGGTACAGTCATGAAGACGACTCTCCGATTCTTGTATGTGCGGGAAAAGAAGTAAAAGAGGTAAAAAAACCTCTTTTTTTTTCACCTACTGAGTCGTACCTACTCTTATGGGTGGAAATCCAGAGAAAGAGGATGTTTGGGTTTAAACTGAGACGTCCTCTCGACTTCCAGATCGGGAGTAAGAAAACTGAGACCCCGGTTGATGACGGTAAAGAGTCCAAAGGTTGAAGGTTGGAACTTGGTTGTCTCTACCAGCTCCTCCTTCCCTCCGTCCCCCGGTCCCACAGTAGAGACACCACGACACGTACGGCACCCGGGGTACGCCCCGCGGGGAAGTCGCGGGTACCGTTTCGGAGACAGAGAAACTGTAGAAGGACCCCGAAACGGAAGACGGCATACTTTTTAGAGTCGGATGAGTCAAAACGAACAAGAGACTTGGTCCATTGGGACTTGTTCTCTCCCGGTGGAGGACCACTGAGACGGTTGACGGAGGGATCCAAACTCCTATGACCAGAACACCGGTCGGAGGAGGGTGAGGTTATGTTTTCCTTTGTCTTCCGTGAGTCACACTCACGCACAAACAGATAGTGACCGCTGGGTCGGTCCGCCAGATCAAGACTTAAGGGTCTTGTCACTTAGGACGGGACCTCGGACTCCTTCACAAGGGAGAGGCAAAGTTCGACCTAGCACGAGAGGTAAATACGATGAGTCTACAGGGATGAACGTGGGTGGGTAGGCTCGGGCACAAGAGGGAGACTCTTCGGGGAGTCCGTCTAACTCTCAGTCCATGGTCCTTCGACCAAGGGACTACGAAGACGTAAGGGAAAACGGAGGGATCTACTCTTACGGTTGGACCCGTGCCACTACGCCATGCTCCTCTAGCCACTCACCCCGACCGACCTTTTCGCCCTTACAAGCCCCGGAGGACGGAGATTTCCCATGTCACCCCCTCCCCCTCCCAACGTTGGGGACCCCCCACAAACGTCGTCCCAGACGAGAACCTTCCCATTAATTAACGAGAGTTCGATTCTCGTACAAGAATCAATAGAGTGGACATGGTAGAGGGTTGACCTGAGGCCGTCCAAGGGACCTCCATCCTACCCCAGGCACCCGTCAAAGGGGAAATCTCGTAGAAGTAGAGTAAGTTTTCTGTACCTTTAAGTCAAGTAACGGTCGGTCTCTAAGAAGAGAACGGGCGTTGTGGCACGGGTGTCTTCTAGGGGATGGAAGGAGTCACCTCCTCAGGTCACGAACCTCGGTACAGACACTAGAGGGGGTATCGGAACCCACCTGTGATTCTGGGACTGACACACTTCCGTCATTTCCGGGGTCCGGTCTCGTCCACCTCCCACCAATGTGCCTCGACAGTCCTACCCTTCCGTCACTGAGGGGATCTTTACTCTACTCACGACTCGTCGGGATCCTTTGTTCGGCCCTTCGTGTAAAAGGGTTCCAAGGTCTCATCGAAGCTCTGTCTTCACAGACTTCGGTCTTTTCGTGTCTGTCTGTTCTTACCTCGGGCTCGACGACGTCCAGAGTCCACTGTTCCTCCCAGTCACTGTCAACCTTCAGGGGTTTCCTGAGTCGTACCTACTCTTATAGGTAGAAACCCAGAGAGAGAGGATGTTTGGGTTTAAGTTGAGACGTCCTCTCGATTTCCGGATCGGGAACAAGAAAACTGAGACCCCGGCTGATTACGGTAAAACCTCTTCCTTTACCGTTTGGTGAGGTCATGAGAACGGACCTCTTAGGGTACCCGTCTCCTCGGACCACCCGATGTTAGGTGCCCCAACGTTTCTCAGTCTGTGCTGACTCACTGATTGTGTGTGTGACGGCAAAGAGTCCAAAGGTTAAAGGTTGGAACTTGGTTACCCTAGCAGCTCCTCCTTCCCTCCGTCCCCCGGTCCCACAGTAGAGGTACCACGATCCTACCCCCCGTCGACCCACAGGTCGCCCGTACGAGTTAGAAGTTGAAGGTCGACGTTTCTATGAGGTCCGAGGGGAGGATCCCTCCCTCCCCGTCCCGACGTGGGACCCGTGACCCAAGAGGGTCCTCCGGGTCGTCTACACTGTAGTAAAGATGCTTGAAAAGACCCAGAACAGGAGACTAGGGGTCCTCACTACGTGGACTCAACTGAGTATGACTGGACGATCTTGGTAAACTTTTAAAAGTCTTTAAAATGGTCAACCAACAATTTGAGTCAGTTTTTTTAATTTAATATGATTCATCGTCAATTTACCCGAAGGACCCATCGAATCGACCATTTCTTTGGTGGACGTTACGTCCTCTGGGGGAGTTAAGGATCTAGTCCACCAAGGGGACCTCTTCTCTATCCGATGGGTGAGGTCATAAGAACCCGAAGGGACTACCGAGTCTGTCATTTCTTAGATGGACGATACGTCCTCTGGACCCAAGATAGGGACCCAACTCTTCTAGGGGACCACCTCCCGTACCGTTGGGTAAGGTCATAAGAATGGACCTCTTAGAGGTGCCTGTCTCCTTGGACCGACCGACGTCAGGTACCCCAGGGTTTCTCAGCCTGTACTGACTCACCGATTCGTGCCGTCAATTTATGGAACATAATTTTTGTCTCCACTATTCATGAGTTTTTGAGGAGCTAAGGAATTCAAAATTATCAAAAATAAATGGTCGTGTACCGACAGACTTCCGGTGCCCTTTCTCATGAAGACCCACGAGGGGTTTCGGTCGTCCTCGTAAGTGGGGGTCCAAGGTGTCGGTGTTTGTGGGTCTTCGGAACATGAGGGGGACGGACCGTCGAGGCGTGGACCGGTCCTTGATAGCAGAGCCCTGTTTCAGAAGAACCGGTCGGCGCGAGTCTCGTCAGAAGTTTGAAAGTTGACATAAGGTCACACATAAAAGGAGGGTATGGAACAAGGCCCTTCTTACACTCGGTCGAAGTGGACCCTGGAGCAAGTGGAGGGGTCGTGGGTCCCAGGCACATAGTCCAACGTCGGACCCCTCAGGGGGGAACCTGTCTCTCCGTTGCGTCACCGGCACGAGGATCGTAAGGAACACTTCGAACCGGGGTAGACTGGGGGAGAGAGTCTCTTTCCTTTCGACTCACCGGTGTCGACACACCTACCTAAGCACCGGACCGCACCACGTCCACCGCCGACGGAGCCCCACACTACCCTCGACCTTTCCCGGAGCCCCGGACCCTGAAGTGTCTTCGTCCTAAGGACCCTCCTCTCACACTGTCTCCTCCCGACTGAGACCGAGGGACCTAGGACTTAACCCCTTCCTTCACCCTGGGTCTCCTCGTCGGACCGGGGGTCTGGTGACAGGACACTCCGGGAAACCGAGTGTGGAGGAGAAAGACTTTAGGGGAACGTGCGAAGTGCTCTTCCTTTTTCGGTAAAGAGGATCGAGTCAATCGTAGGTACCACGGTAAAGGTGAAACAATTGGTCCGGACGGGGTCTGAACGTCCGACTCTTGCACTCGATCCCATTTGGCCTCTTAGGTGACGACGGGAGGTCGCCGGTGTGTACCCTAAGGGTTCGGGACGACCCCGGAGACCAGACACTGTTTGGGTAGGCAAGGCCACGACGTTCGTTTCCACTTGGGGAGCGGGGGCGGGGGGCGGGGGGCGGTGCGAAATTGAACGAGACGAAACCGAAATTTTTATTAGAATGCAATATGAGCTCACTCTTTCACTCAGAGACCTAGGCCTTAACTTTTCTCTAAGTAAAGGGACCGGCGTCTCGTCCCAAAGAGTTGGTGTGGTGGCAACAGTATCCTTTGTCCGCATTGGGACTCCACACCCCCGACCGACACACGGCACACCTGAAAACTCGTCGCAAGGACGGAAGGGTCGTGATCCACGGTCATCGTGTGGAGAGAGAGGTCGGAACTGCTGGTTTTTTTGTAGAGGACTGGTACGGTTTAAGACCTCCGTCTTAGCAGGGGCCAACTCTTGGTGACTACATCTTTTCGGCTCCCGGTCGTACAGAGGACCTGCACCGGAGGTTTGGTCTCCAAATCCGGGTACCAATATCTCGACGTCGGAAAGTTGTCTCGACTGGACCTTGAAACCCACCGAGGCTGAGGCTCGTCCCCTGTCCCTCGTAGTCCTTGGGGTCTCAGTCGGGTCGGACCGAGGAGAGCCGGTAGGACCTCCGCCTAGTACTGGTCCCGGAGGTACGACGTTCTCGGCTCCGGTGTCAGTGGTAGACCGGGACGGTAGGACCCCATGGGTCTTCCGAGACTCTGTCGGACGGGCGTACCGGAGACACCGGTCGGAGAGACAGCAAGCTAGTAAGTTGTGTAGGACTCGTGGATGACACGTGTCCAGTGAGACGATCCGGGACCATATATTTCTAGATAATTCCAGGGACCTACATTTGTCTTGTAATCCACTGTCACACTGTCCCCTCCCCCTCCACCCTCCGACGTCCTTATAAATCCACAATTCTGGGGCCACGACGTCCCCTGAAGGACTCCTCCTCGACACGGCTGGGCCCTGACTCTACAACTGGGACAGAAAGAAGTCGGGTCGTTAGAGGGTGACTCGGACGTGGGCCCCGCTCGAGTGGTGGACTTTCAGGAGCCGTCCAGGGACCCGATCGATGCCCCAGACTCCTCCCGTCTCGACCCGGGTCCCACCGTCGCTAGAGACCTCCGAGTCTGATCCCGACACAGTGACCAAGGCTGTCCTACGGGTGTCAGTGTCCGGAACTACTATCTCGAACCACCGAGTCTGGCATTTCTTAGGAGGACGTTACTCCCTCTGGATCCAAACTAGGGACCCAACCGTTTCTAAGGGACCTCCTCTCGTACCGTTGGGTGAGGTCATAAGAACGGACCTCTTAGGGTACCTGTCTCCTCGGACCACCCGATGTCAGGCACCCCAGCGTTTCTCAGCCTGTGCTGACTCGTCGATTCGTGTCGTGGACTACTTTCTCGGACCCCTTTCATGGACCCTTGGTTTGTGTAGTGGACTTAGAGTTAGGTCCACCTCCAAAGAGGGGTGCACTAAGACTCTTAGGGTCCTAAGAAGAAGTGGGGGCAACGAGTCAAAAGTACGGGCTCAGTCAAACGACGGACAAAATTCGCTGTCACCGGAGTGACCCTATTAAGTCTGGCCCGAATTACTCCCTTCTTTTTGTTCACTATTCGACCTTTACACGGACCCTCAACCCTTCCACCCCCGTCTGAGTGAAGAGTTCGGGAAACGACTCCTGTCACCGGTGCATGTCCGTTCTGTACACTACTCGACTCGGTCGACCACTTAACTCCCACGTGCGGTACAGGGGACGGGGGTAGTGCGGTACGAACACTACCTTCTGTTTGGGGTCTCCTACGGGTCGTCGTTTCTTCGGTTTGAGGTGCCCGTGAAACCAAACTATATCTCGTTTTTTTCTCTCGGAGAATCTGGAGTGTGTTCCGCACATCGACGGAATCTGGTACCCACTGGTCGGTAGGACCAAATCGTACTTTGGGTAGGACCTTTAGGAAGTCAGGGTCGTTTGGTCCTGTCAATGAGAGACGAGGTAAGACATCCTCTCTCCAAGGAGGACGTCCCTCACTCTCACCAGACATTTACTCGGACCCCCTCCCCACCCGTCTCCAAAGTCACGTCGTCGTCGCACCACGGACGATCTTCACCCGAGACCTCGAAGACACGACCATCCTCCTTCTTCCGACTCTAAACTTGCGAAGGGAGAGGAAAACGATTGAAACAGGGGGGAGGAGTCTCGACGCCTAGAACGACGACACACCGTCACTGGAAGACCTCAGGAAGACGTAGGGTCCTGACACCTTGCTCCGTCTACACTCATCGTCCCAATACCGGACGCGTGTCGACCACACCCCGTTCTACCCCTCCCCGTGAGCTGAGACTGGGGACCAGAAGGGAGGGGTGGGTTGGAGGGAGGCGTCGAACTCAGAGGGTAGAGGGCACTCGAGGGCCCTCCCGTTAGGCAAGTGTAGTACTACCTTTTTTTAAGAGTGATGGGGGTTCGAAATAGAGGAGGACATAAAAATGTGAGTGAGGGGGAGTACGAACGAGGACCTTTCGGGGACCCTTTTTTCGTTAGACTCAGTATCTTATGGAAGCGGTTTGTCGTGAATCTCATACACACGACCACCCCTCTCCACCCCCTCTCTCCAGAAATTTTTTCGGAAACGGGAAAACTTTAATAATACACGAAACAAAAGGAAACTAAGAAAAACTTCTCCACCATTTATGGTAGGATCTTAAAGGAATTGTTCTCTTTTTCCCAGTTCTCCCCTCTTCAATTACTATTTTCCAGTCATCCTAGGAAGACCGTTAACTGAACCCTAAAACCCTTGGCCCTTAACTTTGAATATGGTAAATCTTCGAGTCACCTGTTCAACAATGGTCTAGACCGGCTCTACCAGAATTTGATCGATTAAGTATTCAAGGAGTAGGAAATCTGTATGTAAGTAAAAACAAGAAAGTGCTTAAGTAAGTAGACTATCAGTCTGGAGTACGAGCGAGGGTTCGGATACCGGGAAACTTTCGCCCAAAGAGGACCGTCTATAAGATCTGGATCATGTAAAAAAACTAATGAATGACACACTGGGGTACGTTTAGTGAGTCGAGGAAACTCGGAACCAACAAAAAAATTTGGATTTCTTACAATAGACATCGTAAGACTCTAAAATTTTCGTTAAATGTTATGTCAGAGACGGGCCTTCATAATTCACCGCTCTACAGTCGAATACTTTAAAAAAGTACATGTATATACAGAGACTCCGAAGGGACCACCGAGTCTGCCATTTCGCAGACGGACGTTACGTCCTCTGGGTCCAAGCTAAGGACCCAGCCCTTCTAGGGGACCTCTTCCTTTACCGTTAGGTGAGGTCGTGAGAACGGACCTTTTAGGGTACCTACCTCCTCTGACTATTCGATGTCAGGTACCCCAACGTTTCTCAGTCTGTGCTGACTCGCTGAAGTGAAAGTGAAAGTGAAATACAGAGACTTCTCTTCCTCTGTTGGAAGTCCCACTTTGCGTTCTAGAATCAAGACGAGGTCGTGTCGAGCACTGTTCTATATAATGTTCGTAGTAGAGTTTTTACCGGTAGCATTATCATTGGGAAAGTATCCCAAACTCTTCTTAATTTACTCTAACAGGTACATTTCACGGGTCGGATCGTCGACTGTGTGTCACTGTATGTTGTTGACAATTATTCACTTAGATGGATTTATCTGTGTAGCTATTTGTGTCTCTGCAAGTTCCACTTCCCGTATTTACGGTTGTGCGACACCCTATTGGTTCGTTCCTCCCTCTCAAAGTCCCCTTTACTTAATATGACACATTCGGGAAAGGACAGGTGCGGACTTGTTAAAGAACGTCCACTTTAAAATTTGGAGAAAAGTTAAGACCTAATTCACCGAATTAATTGAAAATGAAAGGAGAGATGAAACGTTCGCCGAAACTTTCCTTTTTCATTACGTCCGTTTCAAGACATGTTCTAAAGTCGTTTCGAGAAAGTTCTTAGGTCCGTTTAGGCCCGTCATCGGACTCCGGGAAGGGTGCCCCTCCGGGACCGTCGGTCCCTCCCCTAAATGTCCCTATTTCACTGTCCCGTCGTCGGACTTCCCGGTCGTGCACTCGTCCTGCAGAGTCCCCGGAGGAACGATGTACACTGAACACTACACACGGAGAGTTCCCGTCTGTGTCCGAAAGACCTCGGACTTTGCCTGTGTTGACCCCCGGGAATTTCGTGTCGGTCGGGGAGACACGACTGACGTCCCGGAGATCGAAGAAAGGGTTTACCGACGAGGACTGGAACAGTCCAGGTGGAATATCTCTGGTCCCTTTTCTCGGGGTCCAGTGAGGAGAAGGCCAACCAGGGACTATGACTTCACCCTGGTTGGTCTTTCCCTTACACAACCAATTTTCTTTTTAACTCTTTGGCTTTCGACAACTACATGACCCCGACACCGTCACCCCCACCTGAACTACGAGTAAATAAGTCAGTAGGAGGGTGGACTGGCCGTGGGACCCCTAGCCTCGTGGGTCGGACCGATGAGGGTCTCCACGTCGTCTAGGTCTGGTTCGCCCCTGGGGTGCAGACACGTCGACTTCCCCGACTCTTACAGGTAGGTGTCGTGCTCGTCTCCCCGTTAACCTACTTCGTCTGGGAGTCCCGAGTAAGGTCTCCTAAAAGATCTCGGACCTTACGATTGGAGGGGTGGGAGTTCGTGGGTGCCTTGAGACACCCTAGGAATCTTAGTACGGTAGACTTGTCTTTTTTTTGTACCTCGACAAAGGAATGTATTACTCACACTGAGAGTCCGGTGTTGTCTCCACACGGTCTTTATAGTGTACATTAAATAAGTATGGATTACTTTTAAGTTGAGGTTTAGTGATAGGGGTCCCTACTACCCTTTATCCAGAGTCAGTAACGACTGGTCGTCTTGGACTCTCCGAGAGCACCCGAGGCTTGTACTCGTAGAGAAGTAGCCCCAACGGTGTGTGTAGAAGGGAGAGTCCTGGAACTCCACCCACCGGGAGGGGAGACGGGTGGACCCCTTACCCTGAGGACTGACTCAGACCTTCGGGGCACGACCTGTGGTGGGTGGATACTAGGACGGGGACAGAAGAAGACGCCGAAACGGGAATCCCGTCCCCCACCCGAAGTGTCTAGAGATCGAAGAAGATCACACCTTCCTCGTCCCCCGTTACCTTGGAGCAGAAAGAGGAACCTTCGATCGCGGGGATAACAGAGAAGGGAGGAGTCCTGGAGTTCTTTGTACAGCAGTCACACAAATTTCGGTCACTGAAGTTTTGCAAGACGAAAGACGGGACGTTTAAGGAAAGCATTTCCGAGACCAAGAGACTATTTTATCCCACCCCTAACCTGTTTCCACCTGTGCCCCTCGTACTTTGATCGATCGTCGAGTCACCAAATAGGGTGACAGAGATGACCCCCTTCCAACCTCGGTGCCAGATCCTTCCTTTCCAGAAAGAAAGTTCTGACCAGGTCCCACTCGGGACCACTAAGGTTATCTTTCGAGACTAGAGTCCACCGGAGTCGGACGTCACCGAACTTTGTCCCAAAGCCAAGGACGGGTCTCTGACTCCGACCCAGAGCCTCTACTCTCGTGGTTTAGGATCGGCGATCTGGTCGCCAGGCTCTGTTCTGGGATCGAGAAGTTGAGACGTCTTTTCTTAAGGGTGTTTCTGTCGTTCCTCACATTGTTCACTTCACAAATAATCCTCCTCCTCTTGTGCCATGCACACCTATCTGTGCACCCGTCTGAGTCTCTCGACGCGGGAGCACTATCAAACTAAGTGAAAATACTCTACAAAGAAGGTCCAAAGGAAACCGGTTAGTAAAGTTAGACAGACCAAGACCCATACATAAACCATATAGAGTCCTCGGAAGGTACAGATACATGTAGAGAGTCGGCTCTACCTAAAGTGGGTTCTCCGGACACCCATCAACCGCAGTGAGGTGAAAACTGGAGAATTCCTCTAAAGATCAACCCTCCCAAAGGAACTGAAGCTCTTACTCTTTACACATCAGAGAATAGAGAAGAGGTCCGTCCCGAGTCGGAGGAGAGAACTAACATGACGATGACTACAAAGTCTCAAAGACAGGTGCCCCTCACTTAAGGTCAACGAAAGGGACCACCCACCACCACCCCACCCCCGTACGAGGTAGATGGACGACGGAGACAAGATGGGAGGTCTCAAACGGACCTTCGTCGAACAAAATCCCTAGAGACAAGGATTGATACTCTAATGGACCTCACTCCATACACTCTGGGTGAAGAGGAGGGTCAAAGTAAGTAAATCAGGTGGGAAATAGTCTTGTGTAAAGAAAAGTAATGGACCATAGGACTCACTATGAACTACCGACGTCTGGACACGAGTCACTGGTACTCGGACTCCGAGACTTAGGCGGTTACTACCCCGTCTTTCCACCCCTTCTCTCGGTCCAAAGAACCTTTTCAGGATCCAGGAACGAGGCGTAAGGTCGAAGGGTACGGTAGAGGTCTTAGGAGTCTTTGTTTTGTCCCCTCTTCGGTGATAAGTTTGTCCAGACCCCCCTTGTATCCTCGGAGAGACGGGAGACATTTCTCGTGAGTGGTCTCCGGTGTCCCGTCGTCACAGGGGTGGGTCAGGCTTTGTCGACCTTGTCAGACAAGGGTGTTGTCCCGACGGTTCCGGAGAGAGCCGTGTGAGTGTCTGAGAGGTAACTCAGTCAGAACGAACAAGAAAACTAAACCTACGGACTTGGATACGAGAGGTAGGTCTTTACGTTAATGTGTTGGTACGTGGGGTTGGGTTCGTGTAGGGAACCCGTAAAGGGTTATCTGTGTTTCTAGGTAATCGGGTATCACTTAAGACTGGAAGAGACTGGTCACTGTGTGGGGAAGGGGAATGTAAGGTACCTCTCTTTTACGGTATGTATAAGTAGTGTAAAGAGAGGTACCTTGTGTCTTCTCAACGAAGACGTACCAGACCGTGAACCGTAAAAGTAAGAACTAAGGGGTCTCTTTCGTTCTAGGTCAAAGGACCTGGGCGAAAACCTCCACCCCTGGGGTCAGGGGGGGTCGGGTAGGGTAAGGGTTCGAAAATTAGTCTTATCAGAGGGGGTCCTCTGGACTAGAATAGTCTTATCAGAGGGGGTCCTCTGGACTAGAAACGACACAACGTAGGACTCCGACCCGAAGGGACCACCCAGTCCACCATTTCTTAGGTGGACGTTACGTCCTCTGGGTCCAAGCTAGGGACCAGTCCTTTTCGGGGACCTCTTCCCTTACCGATGGGTGAAGTCATAAGAACGGACCTCTTAGGGTACGTGTCTCCTCGGACCACCCGACGTCTGCTGTTTCAGTGTTTCTCAGCGACTCGTTGATTCGTGTGTCGTCTGTGTGTAGGACTGTGGTCGTCCCCTCGTCCATGGGTCCGGACCTGGTCCTAGACACTCTTCCGTTCCGGTTTCGGATTTTCCAGTTCAGTACTGTCTAAACACTCTGTCCTTTGCGAATAGGAGGAGGGGAGGGAGTTTGTTTCGGGTAGTAGATCACTAGAATACGACGGTCGACGAAAAAGGTAATGTCATATTACCTTCCGTTAGACCGTTTAATTAAGACTAAGTCCGCAAGAAAGGAAGGTAGTTAGAAAGTCGATTAGGATTCACGGATCATACTTACATTCATGAAATAAACAGGACCGTCGTGAACGATTTTTATAGAATGTCAAAAATAAGATAATCAAGTAATATCATGTACTTTACTTTGTATGTCTTTCAAATTTTCTCAAGAACTTGAATCATTCGTCAGTTATTTACAACCGACAATAAATAAGTAACCAAAATTTTATAAATAACTCATGGACAGTACACGGTCTGTGACAAGATCCCGACTTTCTTGTTTCTTTTGTCTTACGTAGTTCAAAGACTGGTGCACGAAACGGAAGATACCCCCTCTGTCTGTTATTTGTGAGAAGAACAAAGAGTACCGAATAGAGCCAATTGGGGGTCTCGGGAGGACTTTCACCTCAGGCAAATGTCTATACCTTTGGGCCCGAGTGAACCTGACCTGAACAGGCTCGCACGCGCGCACACGTACGAGTCACCATAGGCAGAGAAACGCTGGGGTATCTGACGTCAGGCGGTCGAAGGAGACAGGCACCCGAAAGGGTCCGTCCTTATGACCTCAACCAACGGTAAAGAAGGAGGTTCCCTAGAAGGGTTGGGGTCCCTAACTTGGGAGTAAAGGACGTAACCGTCCACCTAAGGAATGGTGACGTGGTGGACCCTTTGGTCTGAACAGGTTCTGGAGAATCGATAATTGTCGTCTCGTCCTGAAGCGTGTACAAGTCAAGGGATTACGTCCATTCTGTCTGTCCACCCTTCTTTCTGTACATCAAGTATCGTCGGGTCGTCGGGTCGAAGGGACTACCGAGTCTGTCATTTCACAGACGGATGTTTCACACCCTCTGGACCCAAACTAGGGACCCAACCCTTCTAGGAGACCTCTTCCTTTACCGTTGGGTGAGGTCATGAGAACGGACCTTTTAGGGTACCTGTCTCCTCGGACCATCCGATATCAGGTACCCCAGCGTTTCTCAGCCTGTACTGACTCACTGAAGTGAAAGTGAAAGAAAGTCGTCGAACTCGACCCCAAACTTAATACCCGTCCTGACCTAAATTCACTTACGTTTCTCTTCCCGAAATCCCCAACTCTCTTCCGACGGTTTCTAGGCCACCATCCTTATTCTGGAAATCCCCTCTACCAAGAGGAACCGACTTTTGTCTTCCAAATAGAACCAGAAACGGATCCTTCGAAGACTGAAAAGTCGTTCGTCTGTTTTAGTAAAGTCAAATTACTAATGTACATAAACGGTGAACTTTTACCATAAACGTAAAATTTACTCGTTCCCAGTTATAAATTGAGTTTCCTTACTTGTGGACCTCCACCTTGTAGTCCGTGGTCTCTACCCGATTTCTCCTTCGAAGAATAAAATAAAAAAAGAAAAAGAAAGAAAAACATGAAAAGTTTCGGGTCGTAAGGTGTCCGACCGAGATTAACCGACACAAGATGTAAAAAGGTCGGTTGGTCCGTACCCGATTGACGAAGGATGTCGGTGGTCGATACCCTTTTGTTGGTTTCTTTTATTTGTCTCCTTGTCGGACCCCGTGACCGGTGATGTCTTCTTTAGGGTCCCGAGGTCCTGTTTACCTCGTTTCTGTTTGTAAACCGAAAAGTCCGAGTCTACCAAAAATAGTCTGTCAGGGCGGGGTCGGTCCTTCGGGCTACCTGTGAAGGTGGGGCCCCTAATCCGGGGGTGTGACTATTCGGACTACGGCACAAAGGTCGGGTCCCTTTCCGTCGAATGGGGGATGGGACCCTCTATCCCAAGAGCACACTTTCCGCGACAACGAAAACAAAAGTCCGAAAACTGAACTCAGACCTTAGGGAACGGAAGGGTGTGGGGGTTCGTCTAACCTTTACCCACACCCCAAGGAGACCCTTTAGGGGACCTTCCCAGTAAGTAAATAAACGTGATTCCTTCGGTAGGACTTTTACGTAAGGGAGTGATCGGAGACGAGTCGGGAGGGAGGTCTCTCTTCCGCCCACGTCTTGTTCCCACCTCCTAAGAACGGACTTTACCCTCCTCGTACAAAGTCTACGGGGAGTGGATAACGCACCGAAGACGACCTACGAGAGTGTAGACCAAATTGGATGAGTCTTCATGTGTTTTAATGTATGAGATCCCCCGCTACACCTCATTACTTGACTCCTGTATCGAGTGATATTCGGACCTCTTTTTTTTATATCTAACATAAAAGTTTGGTTTTTAAATTTCAGTGATTTGACGCTCAGAATTTTACCTAGATCTTAAATAAATGTTTTGTCTTTGTCTGAGTGTCTGAAGCTCTTGCTCGAATACCAACGGGTCTCACTCCACTTTCCTCCTCACCTTCCTACCTCTCTTCCCTATCAATCCCTCAAACCCTATCCGTACATGTGTGACGATATAAATTTTATCTATTTGTTGTTCCTGGATGACCTTGTGTACCTAAAGACGAGTTACAGTACACCGTCGGACCTACCATGCCCTTGAACCTCCCCTTCCCTAGATACAAATACATACCGACTCAGGGAAGCGCCAAGTGGACTTTTGATAGTGTTGTAACAATTAACAGATATGGGGTTATGTTGTATTTTGAATAAAATTACCTAGATTTAATCCGTACTACACCATTTTTTCTCGGAAATTTCGTATGTTCTCACCTAAGTTTAAGTGAATGATCGACACGTCGAACCTGATCAATGATATAGAGTGACTTAGAACCAAAGGGACAGATATTTCACCTTTGACTTCGTGTTTAGAGTCTTTTACCAACAACATTCCTAATTTACGTAATTATTTATTTAGAGGGGCATGATACGGACCACGTATGTCCATGGGACTATTTACAACGAAGAGGAAGGACGACCATCAGGGGACAAGTAGGGACTTATAAGAGTAGACTTCTTGTTCATGTTCACTCGGGTTCTCTGAGTCCAGGAGAGGGAACTCTTACTTCTTGACAGACCCCTCTACCAGTCCTAAAGCTTGAGACTAGAGTCTTACTAAGGTGTCTCCCAGAATGGTGAATCTGAACGGACCCGTTCAGTTACATTTAACCTAAGACGACGATTTCCTTCAGTTCGGGAGACAAATTTTACGAGATTACGAAAGAGAAACGTAAACTTACTTTAGGGTAGACATAGTACTAGACTAAGAAGACATGAAGGGGATGGAGAGACACGAGGTCAATGTGAACTAAAGGAACAGACTTATCAAAAAGGGTGGAGTCCCGGAAACGTGATCGACACCGGAGTGACCCTTACAAGAAAAGGGTCCATAAGGATACGGACCGAGGAAGAACGGTAAATCCAACCCCGAAGTTCCAGTAAAACAAAATATAAGTTGTAACATGAATCGAGGTGGACTACAAAAGAATAAGTGTATGAATGAACAAATATTAGAGAGGACTGACATCCACTCAAGATACCTGTGTGATTTGAACAGGTAGAATAACCCGTTGTGACCCTGCCACGGGCCAAGTGGTATATATGAGTTCTCTTCAAAAACTTACTTTCTTACATTCTCATGGACCTTTGTCGAACCAACCTCCTCAAATCGGAGGTGTCACCCTACACCGGGTTTGAAAACAGTCAATGGGTCTTCTGTTAATCGGTGATGTTCTAAAATTATCATCATGGTGAATTATCATTGGGTGGAATAGAAAATCTCGTTGTGTCAACTTTAGTAAGTAATAAACAAATTACAGAGGGTGATCTATCACTAACTCGGTTCTCCACTTCGGTATAGACAGTACGAGTCGGGACCCTACGACCCTTCGAGGGTCGATTCATTCAGGTGTCCCGTAGAAGGACCAGTCCATAGGCACCTTGGGTCATCCCGTCCCGACCTTTAAGACCGAGGATTCCCTTCTGATTAAGGTGTAAGGAAGATTTTCTAGACGACGGGTCAACGGGACTCACAAGAGGGAGGGTTCCGGTTCGACGAAGGACGGGGTTGTACACAGTATGGGAAAGGAGTCTAAGGGGTACACCTCCCCTTCGTCTCAGACGGGGGAGGGTGAAGGAGAGGGGTCGGGATGGGGACGACGGGGGTCCCTCGGAAACGGGGCCTTCTGCTTTTCTACACTAGTTTCGACTCGGACACTCGTCCTTCAACTTCGTCCTACTTACCGTGTCTGGGGGTGGAGACTCTGTCCTGTTCGGTCTCGGTGGGACTCTCTGGTGACAGACGACGTCCGTCCCCTCTTCTGACATGGGGTTAGGACGAGTGGCGCCCCACCGTCTTACTCCAGTGTCGTCAGTGTAGTCCTCTCCCTGAACGGTTAGTCTTACGGAGACGGGTGGGTGGAGGGGAGGGGGTCCGTTCTGGTTCTGGTCGTCTCTGCAGAAGCACTTCTGTGTCCTCCGTAACCCGGTGAGCTCGACCTTGTCTTCGCGGTAGCGTCCCGAGGTACCCGTCCCTCCCTCTCGAACTCTTTGAGAGACAAAGGATCCCAGTCTACAGACGGGAGTAGAGAGATCCCGTACCCCCATCCCCTTACAGGAGTAAAAACGACCTTAAGGGTCTCACCGGTAGGGTGTCGATAGAGTAAAACTGAAGTAGGATGTGAGAGTCCGAGGGAGTCAGTACAGGCTGAGAAACGCTGGGGTATCTGCCATCGGATGGTCCGAGGAGACAGGTACCCTAAAAGGTCCGTTATTATGACCTCATCCAACGGTAAAGGAAGAGGTCCCCTAGAAGGGTTGGGTCCCGAGCTTGGGCCCAGAGGGCGTAACATCTGTCTACGAAATGGTAGACTCGGTCGTCCTTTCAGAGTAGGATGTGATTCGGTCCCATAATCGTCGAATCCGTCAACGGATATAACAAAACATTTAAACACAAATAAATAAATAAGAACCAACGTGACCCAGTAGTAACGACGTGTTCCCGAAAAAGATCAACACCGCTCGCCCCCGATGAGAACCACCTCCACGTACCCCGAAGAGTAACGTCACCGAAGAGAACAACCCCTCGTGACCGACATCCCGTTCACCCTAAGTCATCAACGTCGTCCACCCGAAGTCATCAACACCATGCGTCCGAATCGGCGGGACTCCGTCCACCTTAGGAGGACGTGGTCCCTAGCTTGGGTACAGGGGATATAACCATCCACCGAAGGGTAGGAGACACGACACGACTCAGTGAGTCAACACAGGTTGAGAAACACTGGGGTACCTGACATCGGTTCGAGGAGACAGATACCCGAAAGGGTCCGTTCTTATGACCTCACCCTACGGTAAAAGAAGAAGACTGAGTCCTTAGCTTGGGTCCAGAGGACGTAACGTCCGTCTAAGAAATGGTAGACTCGGTGGTCCCTTCGGGTTCTTATGACTTCACTCAGCGGATAGGGAAGAGGTCCCCTAGGAAGACTGTGCCCTTAACTTGACCCCAGAGGACGTAACGTACACCTAAGAAATGGTCGACTCGATGGTCTCTTCGAGAAGGTAGGGGACGTGGTGGTCCCTTCGGGGACAAATATAACAATTTTCGCTGTTATTAGGGTTTCACCCACGTGGAACCCTCCGAATCCCTCGAAACATTTCTGTCTCCGAACCCAGCTAACATCTGTGCAACATAGTTTTAGGGACCCGGACAATAACAAACATTTAGAAGGGGTCCACTAAGGTGACTGGTTAGTCTACTTCAAACCCTTTGAAGTCTTCATTTTAATGGGTACGAAAAGTACCTCTGGACTTTCAGAGAGATCTCAGTGAAGGACCTCAGAGAATCTCAAAGGTAATCCATGTGACCCCGACGGAAGGTGTAGGATTTCACCTTCTTATCTAGTCGATTGATCGAGGATCTCTCCTGAGACGTCCTTAGGAGAAGGAGTTGTCATATATAACTCGTACATACTAGGAGAAGTGGGCCCTTGTACCGTTACTTACTTTGTGTTTTAAGGGATGGAAGTACTTCCAATGGAAGTATCCCCTCTCTCTTTCTCGTTTCCATTCCAATTTGTTTCTTTTATATGTTGCACAGTCTATCTCTGTATACGTTACCCCTTTACTTCTTCTCAATCCTGAACCCCTGACTCTCCCAACACCCCTCCCACTTCCAGAGATACGTTTCCCAACCTCCAACTTTATCACACCGGTCACCTTCAGAGACACTCTTCCACCATAAATTCACTTCCCAAAACTCGGTTCCTTGGTGTATTAAACTGACTATAAAGTGGAATAACCAGACCGACAACCCTTATCTGACTTTTTTCCGTTCTCTTTTTGTCTGGTCTCGTTAGGTTCACCCTCGACTACCTCTGCATGTTAAAGACACCGACGTTTGAACCACCGAATTTTGATGTGTGTAAATAAAAGAAAGTAAAGACCTTCGGTCTTCGGACTTTACCCAAAGTGACCCGGTTTCGATTCAGCACCAGTTCTCGACATCAAGGAGGAGTCCGGGAGTCCCTCTTAGACAAATGAAAGGAAAAGGCTGAAGAACTCGACGTGAACAACGTGCGGTACCGGGGAAGAAGGTAGAAGTTCCGATTGTAGAGACGAGGTAGAAGTATAGTAGAAGAGAGAGAACTCAATTTAGAGGGAGAGGAAGAAGAACATTCCTGGGAGTAATAATATATTCCCGGGTGGATCTAGTAGGTCCTGTTAAAGTTCTGGGAATCAAATTAGTGTAGAGCATTGTAAGTCTCTAAGGTCCCTAATCCTGGACCCACAAACCCCCCGGACAATAAATTGGGTGGTCTTCTCCGAACTTCGATCTTCACTACCTTTACTACTCCTTACTCGTCCAAGAACCTAAAGAAAACTTCTGGTTCAGTTGACTCAACGAAATGTCTGCTTTAAACCCTACACTCTCTTTCTCTCCTTAGTTCCTATTATGCTTCCAAAACCGGACTCGTCAACATCTTTCTCAAAGGTAAATGACTTTACTCTTTCCTTATCGTAAAAACACACACACCCTACCGTCACCTCCCCTGACTGACTACAGTCTCTTAAGTCCCCGAATACCTTATAATGAGAACTCTGTGGAGTAGGTTCGCCCGGACAACTTCTCGGGTGACCCATATATTCAGATTTCAAGTCCTTTCTTCAGATACGACCGCTATATTTAAACTCTCGGAAGACATACAGAAATTTTGAAACTTTACCTTACTTTAGTAATTTTCACGTTCACATCTATCTTTTCTCCAGGTTCCTGACTAGGACCCCCTGAGGTCAGTAAGTTCTAGTCCCTCTATTCTTCCTTGTCGTGTCCCTGAAGGGACCACCAGGTCGTCATTTCTGAGGTGTATAGGTCGCGTGTCCCACGTCTAGACTAGGGACCAACCCCTTGATTCTAGGGTGTACTACTCGTCAACCTTCTTTTTTTTTTCTTCCTTGTCATGTCCCTCTTTGAGGCTTTCTCGTTGGTCACTCCATCCTCCTGCGTCCTCTCCCACCTAGGACCTCCGGTGTACTTCTGTCCCCATCCCTACTCCCATCCCCACCCGTCCCGTCGATTCGGAGACCTCCCTCTACCCGTGGGTACCCTATTCCCGTTGGAATGGTCGAGATCCTGGGCCGTGGAGGATAGTGGGGTTTTGAGTGTGGGTGTATGTGGAAGGTCGTACTTTTAGTTCGGACACTGGAGGTCACACCGGTTTCCTCGTCTTGTCCAGACGTCAGACCAGATCTGCGGACGTCTCTACGACGACCCTACACCATTTCGACACAGGACAGACCATCTGGGCAGAAGAGGCGGTGTAGACAAGGGTCCCCCGTGTAGACAGTGGACAAAGACCTTTTCCTTAGGTAGAGTTAGTCACTCCGGAGGTAGACGAACGGTGGGTGACTCGTCGGACACACCAATAACTAATCCACGAGTCCAGTAGTTAAAGACTCATCTTTCGTCGTCGACGTGATTACAGTGGGTCTCCCGGCAGGGACACTCCGGACTGACGGTAAGACTCGGCAACAAAAGTACGCAATTTGATCTTCCGAAGGAAAAAAAATCCAAAAATTGTAAAAATAAATAAATAGAATCCGACACCGCTCAGAAGTAACAACACACACCCGGGAAGAGATCAACGTTGTACGACCCCAGATGAGAGATCAACGCCATACACCCAAAGAGTAACACCACCGAAGAGAGTAACGTCTCGTGCCCGAGATCCCGTACGTCCGAAGTCGTCAACACCGTGAACCCGAATCGACGAGGAGTCGTACACCTTAGAGGGGTGTGGTCCCTCACTTGACCACAGGAGACGTAACCGTCCGCCTAGGAATTGGTGTAGGGACCTGGTGGGTGGTCCCTTTAAGGACCTTACGAGTGAAATGTATCTGGGTGATAAAGTATGTAGTGTGTACTTTGTAGGTAGTCTAAGAGTCTTAGTTTGACTTAAGTCTAGGATATTAAGTCAAGTCAAGCCAAGTCAGTGAGTCAGCACAGGCTGAGAAACGTTGGGGTACTTAGCGTCGTGCGGTCCGGAGGGACAGGTAGTGGTAGAGGGCCTCAAGTGAGTCTGAGTGCAGGTAGCTCAGGCACTACGTCGGTAGAGTAGGAGCCAGCAGGGGAAGAGGAGGACGGGGGTTAGGGAGGGTCGTAGTCTCAAAAAAGGTTGCTCAGTTGAGAAGAGTACTCCACCGGTTTCATGACCTCAAAGTCGAAATCGTAGTAAAGAAAGTGGTTTATAGAGTTTTGTGGACGTATCGTTCCGTCAACTCCTTAGAGGTGCATATGGTCGACCTACCTAAGAGAAGAGATTGGAAAGGAAGGGTAGGGTAAGAGAAAGGTAGGGAAGAGAAAAGAGAGAGAAAGAGATACCATTATTAGAGGGACCTCAAAATTAAGTGATGAATCTAGTGACCAAGAATTCGAACCAATGTATAATTTTAATTTTAGATCCCTCATTTTTTTTTTTATGATTACGAACCCGGGGTAAGGGTATCTAAGACTAAATTAACTAGAACCCATACTCGACCCGAAACTCCAAAAAAAATTCGAGGAGTGTACTAAGACTACAAGTCGGTTTAAATACTCGGTCACAGAAGCTAATGGAAGATTCATCACCATGTTATAAGATTTATGATACCGTCCTCCGCAACCTAGGTGGAGGTGAGGGACGGGACGGGGAGGGATTGTAAGGACCAAGGATCCTGTTTCTGAACCCCGATCATGGAGTAGACTTATGGTGGTTATCTCCGTCGTACAACACATTACGAGACATAGAAGGTTTACCGTACTAGGTCATCCCCGAGTCTGTACCATGTAGGTGTCTAAGGGAGGACCCCGCGGAAGTCAGTTAGAAATTAACGTCGAGATCGAGGTCGACATTCGTTTCCCTCTTCATCCCACTTCCACCGACGTTTATCGGTGCCCGTGTGTGCACGTGTGACACGCCCGTGTGTGTACGTCTTGGTCACTTAGTCCGAATCTTCCCCTTAAGACGACTATGTCTTTAGGAGATTTTTTGGAGTTGTTGTTTTAAGACATTTCGTTAATAGGAAGTCAATTTTTTATTTCAAAAATTTTTTCTTTAGGAGATATCTTTTCTTCATCGGTATCACGAGATATTACAGACAAAAACACCGTGAACCGACCTCTTAATGTTCCTTTTTGGACTAAAGAAACGGGGTTTTATCCAGAACGGGTTATTTGACGTACGAATCTTCTTTGGACGGAGAGGGGTGAAGAGGGAGGTAGACCCTAGGAATTAACCGTTCTAGATCTGTCATTATACGGGTCTGATCTAGGTTCAGATAATTTACGATGTTAAACGTCCGAGAAACTTTTATTCTTAACCGTGCTGAAAGGTCTTTCGTCGCACCATTATACAGAGTTCTCGAACTTTATACAGGTCAAATATAGGAATGTAGGTTAATAAGATGAAGGATAGGATTCCTTTATTAGTTCTCTACACCATTTTCTAAATACATATGTCTAGAAGTTGTTTCACGATAATATTGACGTTTTTAGTCTTCACCGAGATATAAAAGATATTATGTTTAAACTGAATGATACGGTACCATATAGTGTCATATCAGTCCGTTACTTTATGTGTCTGACCTCTTTTGTGTGAAAGTTTATAAAAATTTACATACTCTCTTACGAGTCTTATATTACGATTTACTTTTTATATATATCCATAAATTATTTTACTAATTAAAACGTCAAGTCAGGTTAACACCTGTATGTGGGTATCTCTTCGCTTGGGACCTGTCTTTATGATTCTACAATTAAATTGTTACCAATTGACCTGACACACCAACACTAACTAAAGAAAAAAAAAAAAAAAAGAAAAAGAGTCAAAGGGTCCGAAGATAACATAGATATTAACCCCACCTCCCGCTCCCAGTTAAAAATTTACTGTTCCACAGTAAAGAGTACTACCGTCGTCCGAAGATAGTCTCCGATTNGGTATCTCTTCGCTTGGGACCTGTCTTTATGATTGTACAATTAAATTGTTACCAATTGACCTGACACACCAACACTAACTAAAGAAAAAAAAAAAAAAGAAAAAGAGTCAAAGGGTCCGAAGATAACATAGATATTAACCCCACCTCCCGCTCCCAATTAAAAATTTACTGTTCCACAGTAAAGAGTACTACCGTCGTCCGAAGATAGTCTCCGATTAAAGTCTTAACTGGGGTATCATTAGGAAGGGACAGTGACGAACACGTGTGTGAACCCGAAAGGTTCGGGAAGGGGAGAAAAGTGGTAGGACTCAGGGTTTCGTAAAAACTGCATCCACTCGAGTCTCTCGGAGGGTCGGGGAGAGTTATTTGGTTGGTCCCCGAACCCAGACCAACGACTCGTTGCCCTAGACACAGTGGGTTCTCCTATGAATGGTCCATTCCTGGTACAAAATACGACGGGAAGTTGTAATACTCGAGTTGCCCTCGGAGTCCTTAACTTCTCTAGAACGGGTTTGTACGTCCTCGCGTAACAATTAAGTCTGATGTCCATAAATAATTCACACGGTCTACTTCAAGGGTGAGTAAGGTGCTTGTGTCAATGTCCAACAATGAACTTCCTCGACTGACTACCCCGACTCTTCCGTTCAAACCCTGATTTCGAATCCCAAGGTTGTCCTCCATCGAGGTGGAACGATCGATCAACGAACCATCCCCAAACCTCAGTTCCAGAGTGGTTTCTGATGAAGGAGAGAGAGAGAGGGGGGAGGAAGCCAAAGAAGTCTACCTCCACTAGCAACCCCTGAAACCCTAGCACCACCAGGGGGCCCTGCGTCGGCTGTGTCTGGCTTAGTACTTGGTGAGGAGTTATGAGGCGTTTATGTTTCACTCAGGAGGTCGAGGGACGACACATCATTACACTGCACCGGGAAGAGACTCTTCGGACCCCCGACCTCCGTACTCCTGTGTTCTCAAATCACACTCCCTGACCGTTGGATGAGAGAGACGAGACAGACGTCTTGTTGTAGTACCACCACTTCCTACTGTAGTTGGTAGGGTACAGACAGCAGTCGAGTTGGTTCTCGTCCATGCAAACTGTTTGCTGGTCTCTCTGGAACCAGTTTGGCCGAATGTCCAAGGGTATGTCGAGAGGAGTCAGGTCCGACTGACAATCCAACCGGCTGTGGCCGATGGGGTTATACATCGGAAGAAAAATCTGGAGTAAATAAACAGTGATCAGGAACTAAAAATTTTCCCCCTGTCCGACAATCAATCAACATCCACTGAACTCCACCCCCTCTTCAATCAAAATCAAACCTGAGATCAAACTCCACTCCTTCTAGAGGACCTCTTCCCTTACCGTTGGGTGAGACCATGAGAACGGACCTCTCAAGGTACCTGTCTCCTCGGACTACCCGATGTCGGGTACCCCAACGTGTCAGTCTGTACTGACTCGTGGATTGTGAAGGTAAAGGTGAGACTCCATGGATGTCTTAATCATTCCCAAATCCAATTGTCGGTATTGTTTTTGGGATTTATCAATCTTAAAATTTACTCTTTACGATAAGTTACAATAAGTCACAGTTTTCCCTAACTTAGAGACAAGTTGTACTTCGGAGGGAGAGACTCAGGTGCCGACGGCGTTACTGAAGAGAAGAGTCGGTCACCCCTCCCCGTTTCTCGAGACAGGAAATCTTCTACTGGGTTTCAAAGTGGGTAGTGAAGCGAAAGTAGGCGGACCGAGTCGTAGTCAGTGCACCGGTACGGATCGGAGGTCTGTCCGACCCTCATCTGAAACTCCGAACCGTTGGTATACAGGTCGATTTCGAACCCTCCCAGATAATGAGTCCTATTCTTTCTGTCTGACCTATGATCCCCGGTCAATTGTCAAAGGTGGTATTGGAGGTTCACCTTTATAGGTTACCTTCCTATTCTGTACACCTTACGTCTCCAGACCTTCATATTATTTTGACTTTCGGGACTCGTGGATTCACATTTAATTTCAAATTCCCATACCGACTCAAGTGTCCCTCTCAGTCATTCTCGTTTCTTCCGATACCCTTGTAAATTTTGTATAATTGTAGATAAATTTCCTTCCGCCTCCCCAGTCAATCTTCAAACCCTAATTATATATATGTCATGATATATGTCATCACACATATATATAATTATATATTGATCGATTATCGAGTCTGCCATTTCGCAGACGAATGTTACGCCCTCTGGACCCAAGCTAGGGACCCAGCCCTTCTAGGGGACCTCTTCCCTTACCGTTGGGTGAGGTCATAAGTACGGATCTTTTAGGGTACCTGGTTCCTCGGACCACCCGATGTCAGGTACCCCAGCGTTTCTCAGTCTGTGTTGACTCACTGAAGTGAAGTGTGTAATGATATATAATTATACATGTGTGATGATATATACTAACTATTGGTTGTTTCTGGATGACATATCGTGTCCCTTGAGATGAGTTATAAAACATTCACAGATGTTTCCTTTTCTTGGACTTTTTCTTAATATCGACACATACATACTGACTTAGTGAAATGACATGTGGACTTCGATTGTGTTGTGACACTTAGTCGATATGAGGTTAAATTTTTTATTATTTTTTTATTTATCTTCTGATTCCTCGTCAGTCTTTGGTGATCGTAACCACCGGGACCTTGTTTTCGTCGTCTCCCACGTCTCTCTCTCTAGTGACAGTAAGTAGTAGACGCAGTATACAAAGTTTCTATAGTTCACTCGGGTCGCAAACTCTCCCAGGTGACCTGAAGAAGGGACCTTCCCCTAATACGTCTGGGAACTTTGTCATCGCAGTTGATACTCCACTCTCGTCTTCACCGTCACCCGTTGCTCCCTTCTCCCCTTCTAACACCGAGGTTGGTACCGACGTATTATTTTAATGACACTGTTGAACTTACCGATGTGTTTAAAGTCACAGGGTAAGTAAGGGTGACTTAGTCTTAAAGCCCCCCAACCCAGAGTCCCCTCGACGAAAGACCTACTAAGAACACTTTAACCCTAACCGTAAACCTTTGGTGTCTACATTTGGTGAAAAAGTTCTTCCGAGGAGTATTTGACACACCCCTCCGTGAACCCCTAGATCAAACGACTGCCAGTCCTGTGACACACGTAACGTTTCCGGGACTCCGTCGGAAACCCCTCCAGAGTGTCGCGTTCCGTAAAATCTTAGATCCACAGGTCTCCTGACGCACTTAAGAATGCTTACCGAGTAACCCCGGACTGTAAGGGTTCTGGTGGTACACGTATCTCTTACCCTTCGTCGGTCCGGTTCTGACCTTGTTTTGACACGACTTTCACTTCACATACTGCTCTCAAGAAGACATGTACCATCACGAAGGGGAGTGGTCCCGAACACTCTTCTCGGAGGACTTCCTCCCGGCGAAGAAGAGGGAGTCCCGAAGGAATCTTTCCTTTTCTTCCTTAGCTAGTACTATAAGGAAAAGGACTCTGAAACCACATCTCTTTGTGTTTCTTTACTGTATTCTTATCGATTGTGGAACTTTACGGATGATACACGAACTCGAAAAGATTCACGATGGACATACTGTAAATTAGTAAGACTATCGACTCGAGCCGGGGTCCGGGGTCATAGTGGGGACACAATGTCTCCTCCTTTGCCTTCTTATCTACCCAAATTTGTTGAACGGTCTCCAAGAAGTCAATCCTTCACCGTGTCAGTCCTACCTCCTCCTTAATCTCCCCTTTTCCCAAAAAAAGACTATCCTTTCGGTACGTGAATCGGATCCGTTCCTGACCATTACCCACAACCTATTTGGGAAAGGAGTTTTCCCTTACCCGACCGGTCAGGAGACCGGAACGAAAGCCCTTTCCTACGGGCGACTAATCGCAGAGAAGAGTTGGTCCGACCGAGACGTCGTGCCCCTACCGGTGCAGCACCTAATGGACAGGGTCGGTCAGTAGCTGATGTAAGAGTTCTCGGTCGACATGTAGTTGCGGAGCCCGATCGCCGGTGCCCCGCGACACGGGGTGAGAGGGGACCCGGAGGCGGTTGTGTGGCCGGGGGGCGGCGGAGACAGGTAGGGCAAAGAGACGGCGGAGGTAAAAGGGCAGAGGAGTAGAACTGACAAAAGGGGTGGACGACTGAGTTGGGGGGTGTCACACCCCCTTGGACGTCTCTTGTGGTGTCGCATGGCGAGGAGGCGTCGGTTCGGTAGCAACCTGTTTGAGAGGAGAGCAGAGGCCCAACCCCCACCCACTGCCCCAGCCCCACCCCCTTCACGCCAGGAACCTCTACACGCCCACGGGCAGAGGGTCGTACGAGACCCCTCCGCCGAGACCGGGAGCGGAAGGGTCGTACGGGAAATGGTGTTTCCCGATAGAAAAAGGAAAGAAAGAATAGAAAGCAAAGCAACAAAGCAAACAACCAACAACATCAACAAGTGAGGAGTATCTTGAACCTAGTTTAGGCACAGGCGCCAAGAAATGCAGACAGCGGAACAACGCAGAGACGCCGTAAGGAAGGGAAAACTGTCCTATGGGCGTCGGTCCGGAGTCGAGAGTCTTTCAACGCACTCCCGATACGGGCAACTTGGTCCGGCTCTGTTGGGGGTGGGTAGATGGGCGAAAGAGGGGCGGAGGCGGGATGTGTGTGTGTCGTCAGACCCCAGTTCTGACTCTGAAAGTACAAGACTTTGGACCCTGCGTTCAGACCCTCATCATCCCAACGAGTCTTCCTAAACTCAGGTAAAGTAATCAAAGGCTTCTGGAGAGGAAAAACTACGAGACCTGAATTCCTAGTGGATCTCGACCAAGGAAGAGTAAAGAACCACCGTAGCCAAGTCCATGAATAAACTCGACACTGACTGTCCCAACAAGGACAGTCGAGGCTGGCAATGGTTCCCTGGAAGTCTAGTGGTAGTTTCGGGAACCTCCGGTCTGAATCAGTGTAAGGATGTAGACTTTTCTTTGTGCATACATTCCGGCTCAGGATTTTTACGTCGGTAAAGACTTTATTTGTACGATTCTCAAGTGAGTTCGATCTCCAGAAACGATTAACCTTAATAAATAACGGACAAACCGACCCTTTATAGAGACAGCATTACATTTAGGTCCTACTGGATCCTCTTTCGCTAAGGGTAAAGGGCCACCCTTGATCACTAAGAGTGGGTGAGATCAAACCATTGTCTCTACCGCGGGCTCCAGTCAAGGAAGAACTCTTCGTCTCGGAGTCGCAAAAAACACCCAAATCCCAATGCTGAGTACGACTTGGGTCTTCGGTGTTAGCATCGGACTCCTTCGGACGGACCGTCCTGGTACTGAGTCTTGTCTGTAGACCTCCCTAACAGTTCTCGGTGATTTGAGTAAGTGGGGAAAACAGGGGTCAAAGGGTGGACGGAGACCACGAGACCTTTGTCAAAACTGTCTGAGACAAGATCGACAAGTCCAGAGTAAGTCCAGGACGGACCTCTTGGCTTTCCTTTAATGAGAGAAGACGAGACAAAGAGAGCAGGTCAGAGAACCGAGAACCCAAAAACTAAGAAACTCTTTACCAGGGGTTTGACATCCTATTAAAACAGCTATAGATCATGGTCGGGACCGGACCCTCCATAACCCACCCTAGACTACGGTCCTTGTAGACATCGTAGGAAGTCATCGTAGGAGGTCCTTTTCTTTAAGTTGTCTTCTCATCGTACCAACGTCCCCCACCCGAATAGGAGAACCTAATACCTTTATTAGAGGTTTCCTGTTTTCATTCTATGACAAGAACCGAGAGCCACAAGTCGATTCTTAGTACCTTAGACTCTTCTAGAAATCTCTAATTAACTCGGTTCCACAAAAAATCTTCGACTCCTTCGTCTCTAGGTGACTTAATTTACTGACCAGGTTCCAGTGTGTCGTTCACATTTCGGACTGTTTTCCGATTACAAAGGGACTGGTAATTCAGTAGTGTGGTGTACTAGAGACGAGGAAACTAAGGGGTGCTATGACTGGTCTATTCTCCGTCGAAAGTCAGAAATGGACCGTAGAAAGAGAATTGAATACAACAGGGTCCACGAGGGACATATGTCGGAACCCATACGATCAGGACCGTCCCTCCTACACTACCACTCCTTCCGACATCGATCCAAAGGGAACCTTTACTTGACGATGTTTACCGTTACCGAATCTCCTTTAGACTTAGGTTCTTTCCTAACGAAACACCTTCCGTTTCTGGGTCTTTCACGAGTTCTAACGTGATCACGATCCCTCTCTTTCTGTCTTCATGGAAACAGATACGTTCCGCAAGTCTTCGGTCCTTTACTATGTTTCCTTTAGTCCCTCGACCTAAGGGACCCCATCGTGTGTAGTAGTTCCTATACTTCAAATACCCATCTCAAATAAGACTTCTAGGTGCACCAGTCTAGGCTCTTTCTGGTCGACAGAAAGTAAAGAAACCAGGTGAGCAAGAAACGACCCGAGACACCAGTTCGGGGTAAAGCAAGTACTGGGTACTCTTCTTTGTCCCGACTGAGAGCACCGTAAGTCACACCCCTACCTTTCGTGTAAACATCCCTCTCACTCTACTCGATTTCTTTTATTGTCCCTATTTTCACCTGAAGATCCTTACTTTACTCCGTCTCAGATAGAACCACTTAGTTAGTGTTCCTAGTACTATTTTATCGAAAGGAAATTATGTTCCTTTTCACTGAGGGGAAAACCTACCTTCAGGTAAAGGACGGGACGGGGGAAGAAGTGAACGATGTCCCTCCAGTCTAGGGGAGAAAGTTAGGTCCCGTCCTGTGTACTGACACTGGGTCGGTTCCGGTTATGGTCTCTCTACTGAGTCTCAACCTTCGCCACAGGGGTCCACGAGTGTCCTACTGGAGGTCCAGGACTGAAGGTCGGACTCCAGGACGACGAAGGATGTTACCGACTGGGTTTCCAAGTCTCTAACACTCTTTCCGTACCCGATCTTACCGACAGAGTTCTCCCCCAGATCTCGGAGTAAAGGACGGATGACTATTTTTACAGAGAGGGCGAACGTACTTTCACCGACTATGCATTCTTGTCCGTGCTCCCTTTGGGAAGCACAGTTACTGAGAGAGGAGTTCCTTACCGGGAGACCCCCCCACCACAGACACGACGATCACCCATGGAGTAAGTGGTGGAGGGAGAGGGTGGGTCCGTCGGAAACCCCGGAAGAACGAAAGTAAAAGGAACTTACATGTACCCTTGTCCCCTCCTTTCAGAGAAGGACTTCACGGACTTTGGGTCTTGACCTCGAAGATCTCTTCGACAAGAAGGACAGGGCCGAACCGGTTGGAAAGAGGGTGCAAGGGATCAGAGGACGAGGTCGAAGAGTCTTTCTTGTTTTCTTGTACTAGAAGATTAAGTTAACCTTCACTCTGAGGTATTAGTTTGATGTCGTTCTCCGTCTCTTAAGTCCCTCTTTACTGAACATAAAATGATCGGGTTTAGATGAGGGGATTTGTCTGTCTGTCTGTCTGTGTGTGTGCGAGAGAGAGAGAGGGAATGAGAAAGAGAGAGAGAGTCTAATTCTCTCTCTTCGTACAATAATATAAAATAAGTAGTTTGCTCATTAAGTTTTTATTCAGTCATACACTTTTCGAGTCCTAGAAAAGGTTACACTTCCGCCCGTCCACTCTCCCCTTCCTACCCAGGTCCCTACCTAAAACATCGAGTAGGTTAGGCCTGTGGAATCCTTGTCGTAGTACCATTTCCACTACTTACATAAGACAGGTAGAACAAACCAAACGTGGAAGGATATCGACGGGTCATTTACGTTAAAAAGTTCACCAAAGAAACAACTCATACAAACCTTACAAGATAATCGGACGTTGTCAGTCAATCCTTACTCAATGAGAGAAAGGGAGGAGGAAGTCAGATCCGGACCCCGGGTTTGGAGTCGAACTACGATCGTCAGAGTTCCTAACCGTACCCTTCTCCCTTCGAAAAAACTTAGTGAAAAAACCAGTGACTTAGACGGTAAAATTCTTTTTCTAAACGAAATACCTTTAGTTGTGTAATTATTTATGATGTAACTTCAACGTTGTGGTAGAGTGTCACGTTATAAAACTCATTTTAAACAACGATCTTATCAGTGTCTGTTTTCAAAATAGTCGTTTTACCAAGTTGATGCAATTATTTATTCTACTACGATGATCTCGGACACAGAACCAGATCTTAGAAGAGACACTCAACGTCTTAATTAGTGAAAAAGAAGTGTCAGAATGAACTGTCCTCGGTTGTCAACAATTCTTACGAGAATATCGTCCTCTAAAAGACGAACCAAATCGATTTCAGTGTACACATTTTACTTTCATATGTGTTGGTGTGGGTATTCGTCCCTTCTTATTAATCGTTTAAACAAGTTAACACGGATTCAAAAGAGTCAAAAAAAAAAACAAAAAAAAAAATTACTTTAGAAGCCAAGATGGATTGGACGTGTCAGACCATAACCAATCGAAACCTAGGAACTTCCTCAATCAAGAAACACTTAATTTTTACATAAACACTTTTAATTTTTGAATTTTTTGAATGAAGAACTGTATTTCCTATAGTTCATTCTGTCTTTAACAATTTGAGTATTAACCAAAACAAACCGTTTCAATTGTTCGATTTTTACTTATTCAATTAACAAGTTGGGACGGCACTGATAAGCTAGAAAAAATTGAAAATTAACACTGTTTGCAATACATACCCAAATCCAGACTTACCACTAAGTCTTCCATTTTATTGTTAAGAGGTGAGGCGGTCGAGTGAATTCCAAATCCATGACCAAACAGTCTAATCAACACACACACACAAATAGCAAAACCAAGAACCATAGAGAAAAACAAATTCTGACTCTAATCAGTCGATACACCCAAACCACCGTATAGTAACACCATGAACGGTACTGAATATTTAACTACCAAACATAAATGTAAACGATGAAATCAGTGTTTCGCTTTGTGAGACAGGACTCTCATACATTACTACTCGAGAACAAATTATAACCCATATTTGTAACCAAATAAAACGAATGAATATGATTGAATGTTTTATATATGACATAGATATTCAATTGTCTGTACATGTATTGTGTAAAAAAGGGAATACTGGGCATTCATTTGAAGTCTAGAACCTTAGAGGATCTTTCAAGGTGAATCGGGTATCATATTTCTATTGTCTCCTTTTTCTTAGATTAGAGACGAAAGGTCCACCCTTTTGACTCGGTGTCGTTCTTAAATGTTGTAAGGGTACTGGTACACTTTGTAATTTTTTTTTACTATTTGTGTAAGGGTCAGGAACTCTGAACAAGGTTTGTGACCTGTAATGGTTCATAGGTAGAATTAAAACAGGTTCGTATGACTTTTTCTCAGGTGTAGGACCCTATTCTAGTCTTCATGTAACTGATTCTTCAATGTCAGGTGTACACAAAGTAAAGATGGGTGAAGAGGTCTGTCTTTAGGGGTACTCAGTTTTATCTACTTTTATACACACTATCGAATGGTTACCGTGTTAATCAATCTATTGAGAGTCTCCGTGTTCTCTCAAAGGTGATGTTTAGTGTGTATGACTATTCTTTCTTCTTCCTTTCACGAGAATTGAACCGTCCCAGTCCAGTTCTGACCATTGTCTCAGATTCAGGACCCCTCCGATAAAGATTCAGTGTACGAGGAAGAGAGTAGAATCCCTGTTAGATGGTGTTGGAGTCTTTACTCCCTTAATAAAGCCAAGTTCCTCTCAGTGTACTCAGTGAAAGGTAAAGGGTAGAGATGTATCCCTAGTAGAGGGTACACAGTCCCTTCTGTTAGAATACTGAGAGAATTGTCAGTCAGGGTGCTTCCTTAGGAAAATACTAACGTCCGTGGGAACCTAGGGGGTGGTTCATGGGACCTTATACATATGAACTGTCTTTGTCTATCGGTTAGTGATTCTACGTAAGAGGGGAAAGTATCATCTCTTGACAGTCTCTTAGCCGAAGGATGGTTCCCTGAGATAAAGGGTCTGTGGAATGTTCAATCTCCACCCGTACTATTGTGACCCAAGACCTGGTACTTTACGCTATCTTTCACTACAAGTCGGAAGTGGTCCGGACGGAGTGTTTTTGAAGGTACATAGAGGGAGAAGGTACAGAAAAAAGGAAAGGTGGGCGACCTTCCCTCTACGACGGATTCCGTTGGAATCTTTGGAATATTTGCCGTCCCGGAGACTTTACTTGTACACCTCCCGATGAGACGGTTGACAGGTAGGTCATACACTACTCTTGTTCTTTTTCAGTTAGCTCACTTAATACGAATAAAAATCCAGACACACTATAACATCAATTAACTTAGTTTAAACATTCTACACACTAACTCATACGGTTCTGTCCTAATTTTTACGTGAAAGTCTCTTTCGTTTCGTATCACTAATCTAGACAGTCTTAAACCCCTCAACCACATCCGTCTTCGTCTTAAGACAGAAGTCAATGAACCCATCTACCGGTTAAGTCCTAGAGGTAAATAATTTAAAATCAAATAATTTTTCGTACTGTTATATGGTGTTTACTAACTAAAAACGGAAATTAAAAAAAATATCAACTACTTTTTTTTTCGGTTTTGTAATTAATAGTGGGAGTGGGACGAGTCCAACAAGGTCTTTATTTAGGAAGAAATACGAATCCTCTGTCTTGGTCAATTTAGAGTATTTCACGAACGGACCAACCTTTCCCTTTTGTTCTACGAGTCTTTTTTCTTAATTTCTACTATTAAGACCCCCGAGTGTAGAGAAAGAGTTCGTAAAAAACAAAGGTGAGGAAACCATGGATGTGGAATTCGAATCTCAACTTGTTTAATCTTTGACTGGTGTCCGTAGATACTTAACAAGAAATAATTTTTTTTTTTTTTTTTTTGTCTAGGTACTTTTCGGTTCCTTTATGTCTCCACTCCGTCATGGTTTCAGATGACTCGTCTCCGATATTCCCGAAGACTAAAAAGGTCTTTAGGGGTGACCACAATACTGAGTTGTTAGACAACGTTAGTCAACATCTTTCCTCGTCTCGTTGTCGACTTTGCGTTCTTTCCCACGTGCTAGGTCTCAGAAAAGTCGATAAATGGTTTTAAGTTCACGGGGTACCCTTACAGAACGTTGTATACAAGACAACTTTTTACTCCAACGTTTGGTTCCCCAATAACGTTACTGAACACTCCTTGTCCTAAACATTCAAATTAAAAAAAATTCCAAACAGGAGGAATGATAAGTCAGTTGAGATACTCCTGTCTCTGATACAGTGGTGACATGGGGTCGGGGACCGTGTGTTAACCATGAGTTATTTATATGCAACATTCCTACCTACCTACCTACCTTCTTAGCTTCCTACCTACGATGGGTCAAGTTCATACTTATCCTTGTAACAGACAATAGCTTTCTCTCTCACTCTTCTTTTGGGTGTCCCCGTATATTAAAAATCACAAACTTTTACCGTAACTTAATCCTGATTATGGAGAAGAATCTATTAACGTCGAGAAAGTCTCGGGTTCGATGTAAAAAGATAGTGAAACTTTGAGCTTTCATTTATGAAAGGGTTACAAACGAAGTGACCATTCTTTACGAAATTATTTTTGTAACAGAGATTCAACGGACCGTAGTAGTCCCCTTTCCACCAGTAAAGGTCCGGGTCTTCTTGAGTTTCCATCGTCCTATGGTTACGAGGTTTGTGCGGTCCGAATGTCAAGTAGTGAAGGAGGTCAAACTTTCACCTCATGTACAGTACCTAGTCGTCATTCACCCTCCTTGAGACTAGTTGTTCTTGTGTAACTTGTGATATTCCGTTGTCATAAAATGACTGGTGTCGTACTGAAGTTAAGTGAGAGACTAGACTGTAATCCTTCTTAAAATACGCACCCGTTTCAGTTTTTTTTAAAGGAAACCAGTGTAAATGAGTTTCTTATTCGACGGATGCTGTACCGTTGTGAACAAGCATGAGGTCCTCAACCAAATACTGACAGACGGACACGTCAAACAGGAAGGTAGGACAGATGGGAAACCCACAGGTCCGGGAACTACTCAGAGTATGAGTTACGATAAACGGAGCAACGGGGTGTAGTCCTTCGTTTCTCGTAGAGTGATCATGTTATTCTGTAACTAGAACCGGTTCCAGAGTCCCACCCCGGTCCAAGTCAACTCGACTCTTACGGGTAGTTGTGGAAGTTTACAGGGGTAGGGTGGGGTAGGCGTACTCTACCGAAGACTCGGACTCCAGAAGTAGGATTCTTGGGGTCAACCCTTTAGAGCTTCCGTCGAAGTCACAACGAGTTCTCGGACCCATAACATCGTAGGGCCCCCGTCCAACAGGGCTTACAAGAGGTCCAAGAAGTGTAGTCGGTCTTACGGTAGATACGAACAGAGGTCACTCGCCTCCACCGGGGAGACGGTTGCGTGAGAGAGGAGGTCGAGACTGTAGTCACCGGCGTCGACCGACAACTAGACCCAGAACCGAGCTTTTTCGAAGACGAGGTCATTCTAGTCGGGGAGAAGTAGATGTGACGGTCCGACCAGATAAAAATCTCCTGTTCTTTCCTCAATTGTCTCCTTTTTCAACACTAATCTAGGGGAACCTACGTACGTCCGGGAAAGTATTGAAATTAAAGACAAAGGTGGACGAGTCTCAGTTATCATACAGTAAGAAAATTTTTCCGAATAAAATTTAATCTTTATTAGATCTTTTTTAAAACTCTCGTGTTCGGAACAATGATCCAAAACTTTTCGGGTCAAATTCGTAGACCCGAGAAATCAATTCGTTCTACTTCGAACCGGAAACCAAAAGTACTATCTTAGTTGTCGAAGACGAGACTTTTCTACTTCCGACTTCCAGTATCCCTGACTTATGACAGGTTCCACAGACGGGTTGTGTCGAGTAGGATCCTAGTCTTAGTTGAGGTTTAAGACGAGAGACTTAGTGGGAATCCTTTAAAGAACGACAAAAGATAATCTTCTGGAAATCTTTGACCGACCCAAAGTCCCGAATCCCTCCGGTTCCATCCGAAACGATAAATTCCCTACGTAAGGTCGACATACTTTACTACCTTCTGAAGTAAGACCGGACCTTGTCACCCTTAGACCGATCTGTAATCAAATAAAGGTTATACTTTACACCAGTGTAAACAAGTCCATACGAAATGAGTATTTACTAGACTGTGCAGTCGTACTTCCCGTGGACTGTTCCGGGCAAACCAGACTTCTCCAAACTCACCTGTCAAGTTCCAGTCTAGGTAAGCTGACGTCTTCAAAGTAGGGTCGATTTCTCTAATTTGACATTAAAAAGGTCCTGAGTTCTCTGGTCTGTCTCATCTTTGTCGCGTTATTGGGTTTACAACTGGGTCATCTAGTCAGGAAGGGGACCCCTGTCCCCTCCTAAGATCTTAAATCCCAAGATTCCGTACGTCCTCTTCACTTCGTCCGAACGTCTGTTTTGCAGGTACCCCTCCGTCTCACTCGAAGAACGTTTACCGTCCTCGTAGTCTGTGCCTCTGGAGCCCACCTTAGAACAGAGGGGGTAAATGATGCACTAGACACCCCGTCATAATTTGAGGAACTCGAAGACAAGTGATAAGATACTTTATTTTATTATTTTAGACGGAGTAAACAACAACGAATCTACGATTCAGTACAGGCTGAGAACACGTTGGGGTACCTGATACATTGAGGAGGCAGGTACCCCAAAGGGTCCGTTCTTATGACCTCACCCAACGGTAAAGGAAGAGGTCCGCTAGAACGGAGTAGAGGACGAACCGTCCGTCTAAGAAATGGTGACTCGGTGGTCCATTCGGGATTTTGGGTGGAGTATCTTGGAAATGTTTAAAATGTGTTGGTAAGTGGTGTTTTTTTGGACCGTATCACGGACCGTGTGTCTTTTACGAACTGTCAAGAGTGGGTCGGAGGGAGGGGTGCGAGAGTAAAGGAGATTTCCAGAACAATCAAAGTAACGGAAAAAGTCTTGTGATTCGTTTCGACGATTTGAGAGTCGACCCCTAAAAAAAAAAATGGAATTCTCCCGTAAAATGAGAGACCCTGAGTAACCTAGTCTTTCGTCTGGGTAGTCCTTTTGTTACGTCTGCTATGAACAGAGAACCCCACTACTACTGTGAGGTGTCTTTTCGGTTCAAATTTTCCCCGAGAGGACTCATACCGACCTTAGGGACCGGGATCAAGGTATAGACGACACCAGGTTCGAACTACATTGTCCGGTGTCTTCAAAACTATAGTCCAGGTGGGTTTAGGTCCTAAAATTAAATAGACTTGAAAGAAGACCCTCCCTACGACACTCCATTGACCTCGACGGCAGTACCCCACGGTAGTTTAGATAAAATCGGATTTTACAGATGTCACAGAGTACCTGGAGAGAGAAACTGTAAAGTAGACCTAGAAGATGGACCGTCGAGTTCAAAGGTGTTGGTCAGTGTCGTGTCACATTGACACCACACACACACACACACACGCACACATACGAGTCATCGTAAGTTGAAAAACGCTGGGATACGTGACACATAGGGTGGTCCGAGGAGACAGGTACCCTAAGAGGTCGGTTCTTATGACCTCACCCAACGGTACGGGAGGAGGTCTCCTAGGAGGACTGGGTCCCTAACTTGGGTATAGAATACAGAGGACGTAGCCGTCCACCCGCGGTGGACCCTTCAGGGTTGACACCAAACCCCTCCCTGTTTCTCGTCTTAGTCGTTCATTAAGAAAAAGGAATCATAAATACATAAATAAACTGACACGGTCCAGAATCAACGACGTGTGTCCTAGATCAAGGGACTCGTCCCTATCTTGGACCCGGGGCACGTAACCCTCATGTCTCGGAATCAGTGACCTAGTGGTCCCTTCAGGGAGTCGTTCACTAAGAACTAGAATGTCCGACCCTCTCTGAAGGGGGAGTGGTGAGAATGACAGAATCTCGAGAGAGTGGAGAGTTAACGATGTTAACAGAGGTTTTACTAGAATAGGACGGAGAACAGATTCGGAGGAAGTTTGAGAGGAGGTGGGTCGACGGGGTCACTAGAAAGGTTCTATATGTCGTGACTGCGGTAGGGAGACGAACTGTGA
The DNA here is from genome assembly GCA_006410555.1 of Capra ibex. Taxonomy (NCBI): domain Eukaryota; kingdom Metazoa; phylum Chordata; class Mammalia; order Artiodactyla; family Bovidae; genus Capra; species Capra ibex. Next base: position 3,233,533 of record SJYO01010634.1, on the reverse strand, counting down.
CAGGCGATCTAAGTGCCCTAGTTCCAGTCTTAGGAAGTTCGGTAGGTCATAAGAGAATGTGACACTTCAACCTTAGGATGGAGGTGTTAAATGACACACTAGACGTTTTGTAATAATTGGAGAGTCGGAGTTATATGGAAGAGTCAAGAAACTGGATGCCTGAAAGTAGAGGTTCCCGTTATCCGTCTACGGGTCACTGGGTGGGATCTCTACCATTTTGTCTGGTGTCGTTTACTTTTCGTTGGACGGATTCCATAGACTCGGACGTTTGTTTCGTTTAAAGGACTGTGGGAATTCCCTTCAACTCTAAGGGTGCGTAGCCCTTATTCAGATCAATGAGGAGACCCCTCTTCCGGACCTTGTGTCCAACCTTCCGACCCCTGTGAGGTGTATGGATAATCTACATCCTACGATAGGTTGCACAGCTCACACAGAACCTAGCATTGAGGTCGTAAGAGCCGAGACGACAGTCGAGAGACCCGAAGACGTTAGTGGACTCCCTTTTTATTCGTGTTCGGGTAGACCTTTCCCACAAGGGTGTCACCGGTCCAATGTCCTGAGACGACACCTTTTGGTACCCTTGAGTGGCAGACGTGACGCAGGTATAGGTGCAGCTTGAGGGCGAGGAAGGAACGGTCGAGAGGAAGGTGAAAGGAGTAGAGTGAGAACTCTCACCGGTCAGGGAAGAGGTACCGGTTCCGAGGTAGACGGCAGTGCAACCGGAGGTTCAAGTCTGAGGGTTAGAGGACCCTCTTCTTTCCCTCGGTCCCTGCCTTCCTCTCTCCCCACTCCGTATCTTTGTAGGGTTTCTGCTGGCGTCTTTTTTATGTCGACGCCGGTCCGAGACTACCTCATTCACTCTACTTGTTGCTCTCTCAGTCTGAACCCCTGTACGGGAAGGGGTTCGAGACGGAGTTTGTTTACCTAAACCCCCATACAGAGGTCTCTGATCTTACCAGTCGACACTCTGTGACGAAGGGAGGACTCAGTTCGAGTTGTTTGCCACTCACTTTGTCCTTGGTCAACCCTTCTGGGTCTCCCACTCTTTGAGTTGAGGAAGAAACAGCACAAAGAAATGACGGTAGTAGAAAACTTACCGAAACAAGGGGTTCTGTGAACTCAAACCCCACGTCTCTTACTTACCCGATGTCGAAACTCAAAACAAAAACGATCCTACTCACTTAGAATTATAGAAATAGTTGTTCGATGATAATCCGTAGTTCAGTGTCCACAGAGACACGATCTTCGGTATATTTCTCTCCGTATCTTTTAACCAGAGATGGGATTTCCCTGGATTCTAACCTCTAATAAAAACCTTCAGTAGGTTCTCACTCCGGTGTGTTAGATCTATGGTTTTCAGGGGAGACCCGAAAGATCTCAACGAATACTAAAGATTTTCAGTGTGAATTTAGTCTTGATCCTTCGAGAGAAGGTCAACTCTTCGTTAGAAAGATGACATCGTGAATTGTAAACCCGACATTTAGGTTGATCAGACAGAAAGGGTAATGTGACTCACGAGGAATTTCTCTTCCTGACTCAAAAAGGGTAGAGGTATAGGGGTCGTGGTTCGTGTCACGACCGTGTCTCATTCACCTCGAATCTGGGTCTCGAGGTCTTAAAGTGTTAGAACTTAATTTTGTGATCCTATCAACGACGTTCAACTTAACACAGGGGGGGGTTTTTTCTACACAACTTTAAGATTTGGGATTATGGAGTCTCATACTGGATTAAGCCTTTATCCCAACAACGTCTACATTAAATAATTCTATTCCAGTACGACCTCCTCTCACCCGGGACTTAGGTTGGTCGCAGGAATATTCTTCTCGACCTCTCTAGGTCCTTCTTCCCGGGGTCCACTGCTGTCTCCGTCCCTGACCTCTCTTCGGTGACGTTTGTGTTTCCCAACTGTCGGTGGTGGCCTTCGATCCTTCTCCGTGCCCTCCAAAGATCGGTCTCAGAACGTCCCTCGTAGCGAGACGACTGTGGAACTAAAGTCTGAAGATCAGAGGTCTTGAGACTCTCTTATTTAAGGACAACAAAATTCGGTGGGTTAGACACGACGAAAAACTATAGTCCAGGTCCTTTGATTGTCTTATCAGATTTATTTTTCGTTAGAACGCACCGAGAAGAGTACCACAACAGATTTTTCCCCCCGACTTTTACCGTTCCCACCCTGAGGTCGGGAGTCAGTTACTGTCCGAACACTTGGTTGGTTGGTTTTCCGGTCGGTTCACCTAGACCCTTGTGGTACCTGGCATTGTCCTGCGACTCAGAATGTCCAGTCTTACTCGGGTTGCGAGAGTGAGTAAGTTGTACTGGCCATACAAACTTCGACGAGGGCGACTGGACGCTAAAGAGAAATGGACAAGCTAGAACGGCCGCTATAAGTCCCGGAGGGGCCGACGTCAGAAACGGGAGACCCGCAGCCATCGTCGTGGGGGGTCCCGACAGAGACGAGCGGACCAGAACAGTGACCGTAGACGTTGGGAGACCGACTACATTCTCTCAGAGAAGTACCGGAGAAGTCGGAGACGAAAAGACAGAAGTTGGACGTCTAGTTTGAGACTTTTCTTCTATTCTTTTGTAACGGTACTTCTACTTTTAATTGAATGTTGACTTCTACTTTCCCTGACTCCGGAAATTCTTTTTAGGTCCCAGTCTTTGTTGACTTCGCTGAATCGTACGTGCGTGACGTTCCGTGTTTGGGTTTATCGTGGGTTCCCTACCCTCTCACCTTTCAACACCAGCACTGAGAAAGAACAGGCTCTCTTTCATGACTTGACTGTTAGTCGTTAGTCGGACGGGACCCAGGGGTAGAAACGTTTTCACTTGGAGGTTTTCTTAGTCTTCGTTCATCTGAGAAACTTCGGGTTTCAAAGTTCGGTCTCGGAATTTGGGATTCGATGGTTACCGTCATCAATCGTTAACTTATCTTACCCATCTCTCCATGAAGGACGCGTCTCCTTTTAGGGTTCTGAACTTTTACAGAAATAACAACAAGAAAGGACTTCTTCGGACTTTGAAATTGGTTTAGAGCCGTCCCGAAGGGTCCACCACGATCACCATTTCTTGGGTGGACGGTCATGTCCTCTGTCTTTCCTCAGCCGAAGTTAGGGACCCAGCCTTGCTAGGGGACCTCCTCCCTTGCCGTTGGGTGAGATCGTAAGAACGGACCTCTTGGGTTACCTGTCTCCTCTAACTGGTCGATGTCAGGTGTCCTAGTGTTTCTCAGCCTTTGTTGACTTCGCTGAATCGTACGTGCGTGACGTTCCGCGTTTGGGTTTAAAGGACCTTAGATCTACGATACTGTTTCGAACAAGATATAGTAAATAGTGTTCCGTTGGAGTGACTGAGATATAACCTTGGTTAGTCCGGTTTCTTTCTTTCTCTCTCTTTCCTTCTTTCTTTCTTTCCCTCTCTTTTCTTTTGATAGATATACCATCACTCTGTAGTTTAGAGACGTCCTGGAAACTCCGTCAAATCAAGTTCTCTTTCCCTCTCTACCCTTTTAGTCCCAGACCTTTCCAATACACTGAACGAATGTCAGTGTGTCGGTCGAGTCGGATTAGTGTACTAACTCGTATCTAGTCTTGAGTTCGGAAAACTGTAAATCATATTAGACCCGAAGGGACCACCGAGTCTACAATTTCTTAGACGGACGTTACACCCTCTGGACCCAACCTGGGGACCCAACCCTTTTAGGAGACCTCTTCCCTTATCGATGGGTGAGGTCATAAGAACGGACCTGTTAGGGTACCTGTCTCCTTGGATCGCCCGATGTCAGGTAATCCAGTGTTTCTCAGTCTGCATTGATATACTAATTGTAAAAGTCAAAAGTGTTAACAAAGATGATATAATTTATAAAATTTTACAAGAAGAAATGTTTCTATAAATAACTCACAGATAATTATGGAGTTGTACGGACGGTGAATGTCTCTAAATACTTCTAAGTTTTATTTGGTTTCAATGCAAATATGGAAATTTTATGAGTTCACTAGACTTGGGACTTTATGAGTGGAGACTCCAAGAAATTCTACAAGAGTTGAAGTATTTTTCACCGTAACGGGTATGAATCACGAAGAACCCGAGACGAAAATCGTTCCAACCGTGCCCTTTCGTCGACTAGACTAAAGACATTTACCCGTCCGTCTTGTTCTAATCTCATTTACATTGCGTGTGAGCCCGTCTCGGGAGGACGGTCGTATCGGCGAGACTGTGTGACGAGAAACGTTGTCTCTTGACACTAAGGACCTCAGATCCCCACGACATCGTTTGGGGAGGTGTTCGACTCTGGTGTGTTTGAAATATTGGACTACTGGGTCATCCTAAGGTGTAACTCCTGTCTGAGCTCGAGATGAGTCCCTGTTCTTGTCAAAACGTTTAGGATTAAAATTTGAGATCTATGAAGGACTTCATACCTGTATGTGAAGTATCTGTATACAGTATATATGGATCCTTCATGTCTGTATACAGAAGTATCTGTCTCGATCTAGTTTTAACCCGGGTCCTCTGAAGTCAGGATAAGGATGTAAACTCCCGACTTCCTTTGCCGTTAGGTGAGGTCGTAAGAACGGATCTCTTAGGGTGCCTACCTTCTCGGATCATCCGATGTCAGGTACCCCAACGTTTCTCAACCTTTACTGACCCACTGAAGTGAGAGTCACTCACCTTGACTCCATTAGTGTAATTCCAGAGTTATTCGTCGTTATGGTACTGGAAAGCTCTCAAAGACTACCAAGAAGAATGACCATCGGTAAGTTATGCCCAGACGACTTCCTTGCCTCATTGTTTCCTATGGACAGAGAGTAAGAAGGGTAGGACATTCTCGAAGACCCAAAGAAGAAGGGTCAAAGGGTCTGACGAAACGTGTGCGAACTTGAGTAGGTAAGCGAATCAGTGGTCCGAACTCTCTCTCAGTCGAAAAACAGACTAGAAGAAACGAAGATGGACACTCAGGGGGTTTTACTTTTTCGGAATGAAAGACGAGTGGTCAACGGTGTGGTCAGAAGGGTCCTGGACGGTAGTAATAGACTTTTGTTGTTAGGTCCGGGTTTCAGGTTGTCTTTACTCCGTTATAAGGAGTACGTCAGTCCGTCGTGCGGGGGGTCGATCGTTTGCCTAAAATACAGACGAGACACAAAAAAATAATAACAAAGGATACGCACTTTTAGCAACACTTACGAAAAACGAGACCCATCTTTCGACTTAGAATTAGGTTGTTTAAACCTTATCAATTTCCTTACCTACTGTCTTTGTTCCGTTTGGAAACTCCTTTTTTTTTTCGGAAGGTTCACCGATATCACCTATATGATATCCAACCTGGGTTTCCATCTATAGTTTTCAAGATATCATTAAAGAGTGTCCAAAGTTGTCAGGGGGTTTGATCCCTTCTCCGTCTTTTGAACACAAGTGATTGTCTTTATCCAAGTCCTATACTTGGTTCCACAATAGTCCCTGGTTCTGACCTCAAATTCTTGTTTCTATTCTCCTCCTATCACTCTTCCTATTTACGCGAAGGATTAAATTTCGTTCTTTCCATTTATACCTCCTTTTTTGACCTACTAACTTGTTAAGTTACCTTAGGGGCTCTTCTTTCGTAATACCGGGAAGACATGTAGTGACGTGTCCAATCTACGAGAATGGACCTTCCTGACTAGTGACTGAGGGACTTCGACTCAACGACTTGACTCTTCCGCCTCTGATACGACTATACTGCATAGACGAAGTCACAGTTAAACTCACCGGAGGGAGCTATCGACGACCCGGTCTCTGAACCAAAAGAGGTTAGACGTCCCTCACTTCTCTCGCCTGAAACTCTTAAACGAGAAAAATAATTTTCGTTTTTAAGTAAGACAATTTTTATACAGTAGTCCTAATAGGCTTCTTGGTCTGTTCTTGTTTACAGACTATACACAGAGAAAGGTGTTAAATTTGTGTCCGTAATTTCGAATATGTCCAACCCAGTCTTTTTAAGTTGGGTTCAAAGGGTTAAGAATTAGTGTACTTATATAATACAAATATGTGAGGTACGGCGGTCTACCCACACAAGTGGAGGAAATTTGTGGTGTCTACCATGGTATAGCTGTTTATATGTTAGAGATTTAGTTTTGACTTTGAAATGAATCTCATTGACTGTAAAAAGAAGGTCAGAATTTCCGTAGACGAAAGGAGGTTTCATTGTGAGAGTAAAGAGCAGGAAGAATGATGACTATGAAAATTTCCTTGTGTCGTGAGGAGTCTGCACCAAACGTAACATGGGACCCTCCCTCGCCTAATATAACCGGACACGCTCCTGGACGACTTTGCATGAAAGGGTGTTCGAGAACGTGGTACCTCGGTGCCTCCGACGGTGACGACGGAGGAAGTCATCGTCGGAACGCGCGGTTCCAGTCCCGAACGAACCTCATCAGAAGTCAAAGGGACTGGTCAACGAGGTACAATAACCGACTGAGTTGTACCGACTTTCCTAGTTTTTCTTACTCAAAAATATCGTTTCCCGAAGGAAATAATAATTTTTTTTAAAAAAACGGTATGTTGTTGTAAAAAGAAAACATAATCCCACATCGGCTAATTGTTGTAACACTATCACAGTCCACTTGTCTCTTCCCCGAGTCGGTGTGTATATATATGTACATAGGTAGGAGGGGATTTGAAGGGAGGGTGGGTCCGACGGTGTACTGTAACTTGTCTCAAGGTGCACGATATGTTATCCAGGAACGACCGATGGGTAAATTTTATATCGTCACACATGTACAGGTAGGGGTTCAGAGATTGATGGGGATGGAGGGTTTATCTCGATGGTATACTGGATGTTAGGGTGAGGACCCGTATATAGACCTCCTTTTGTACTACTCTTTCCTATGTCCGTAGGGTTACAAGTGACGTCGGGGTAAATGTTATCGGTTCGGTACCTTTGTTGGATATACGGGTAGTTGTCCTTATTTCTTCTACGTTATGGATGTATGTTACCTTATAATGAGTCGGTAATTTTTCTTACTTTATTACGGTAAACGTATTTGTACTACCTGGATCTTTAACAGTTTGACTCACTTCATTCAGTCTGACTCTTCCACTTTATAGTATACTGTAGGTAATATACACCTTAGATTTTTCTTTAATATACCTTCCTACGTTTCCCGAAGGAAATCCGGAAAATAAATTTATTCCCCTCTCCTCATTCTCTTGACGAAACTGAGTTTTTTTGTTTGTTTGTTTGTTTATCTTAACTGAGTCTACTCTACCTCGAAGAGATAATCTCCACGATAGCTCTTCTCTTCCACAAGACTCTGCATCGGAGTGCAGGATTTGAAAAAACTACTAGATGAAGTAAAGATCGTATTAGTCCCCTTCGCTGCCTCTACCCGTGCTCTTTAGAGTCCCACTATTTGTGACGTAAACATTTGAAAAGACGTCCTCTTTAGGGATCCGACATAAAATCGGTTCTAGGTTGAGGGAGGGGTGAAAAACGACGTAGAAATTTGAATCGGGCTGCAATTCCCCCTGTTTCGGGTAGTTATTGTAAAGGGGTCAACGAAAACAGGAGAACCAAGATCTTTGACTACTCTTGTTTAGACCCTTCTTCGGGTGTGATACTCTCGTACTCGGTCGGGGGAAGACGACTGACTTAAGGTAAGCCCTAATCGTCTCGGACGGTGGAACGACTCGGGAGACGATCCTCGTTTGGAGAAGTTGTAGTTAGGACTAACATCCTAAACGTTAGTCCGTTCCTGATTCCTCGACGGACACTAATGGTCCCGGGACGTCTCGGCCAAAAGTCTTCCCTCAAGAGGGGGAGACGTGAGAACCGGGGGTGTCCGATCGTTTGTTGAGTAACGATGAACAAGGGTCCGAACCACACCCTCGGACCCTCAGGGAGTTTCGACGTTTCATGAGAAAAGGTTCCCGACTAAGTACAGAGTCCCGGGTTCCTTAATGTAGACTGTATGTGGTTTCGGTATGGTACTCAATATCTCTTTAGACCTTTTCTTTGTGGGGTGGGGGTTGAGGACGGTTTATTGGAACGGGTCACCGGTGGATGTATGTGACTTTTGGTTCGCCAATTTTTTACCGAAGTCCCGTCCCCTTACCGACGTTTCCTCGGACCTCCATTAGTCATACCTCGAAACCAGGACTTATGAGTCGTCTCAACAAGTTCAGACCGGAGGGTCTCCACTAGACTTCGTCTCCATGGGAGGTCATGATGAGTGGACAGACGGTCAGAGCACCGGAGGACTCGATCTGAAAATTTCGGTAAACCGGGGCACATCACGAGACTCCCTCCTTACAAGACACCCTTTTCCTGTTTACTAATTCCGAGACGACCCTCGGTACCTCGGGTTCGTCCAAGACGTCGACAGGACAGACTTCAGGGACTGAGTAGTTCTCAGGGACCAAATGGTACCAGTAATGTAATTTTTTTTTTTTACATCTCTGACTTAGTTTATCTTTAGGTTCAAGTTTTTTTCAGACATATATGTTTACCTAAAATTTTATATACGTACAAATATAGAAACATATATAAATTTCAGGTCTTGTATCCGGTTCAAAATTACCATCAATAAAGTATCGTTACTCTAGTATTCCCTGTAAACAAAAGACTTAAAAGATGTTTTCCTTTTAGTTATGTGTGATAAAAATTTAGGAAGTAAAGGGGTCGTAACATAGACTAATAGAAGGTTGAAAGAAATAGGCGGAGGGTAGAATGTAATAACAGTGGTAAAGGAGGAAATAAACCTTTCCGTTCTCACAAGTAAGTTTAGAGGAGGAGGATAGTGTGGTGTTCGATGTAGGAATCCTTTTGGTATGACATTATTCAAAAGGGGATAAAAGTAGTGGTACAAAAATAACCAGAGGAAGGAAGGGAGAAGTAAAACAAGTAAGTAAGGAAGGATGTCGTTTGTAAACAGTCTCGGTATGAACCACAATACCCGACTCTTTCATGTCTACTTGTTTTAACTTAGGACGGGAGGTTCTCGATTGTTCGATCTTCTATCCTTCTTTCTTCCCTCGTCTGTCCATCGTTCCTTACTTGACCACTTTCTCTTTCCGACAGGGATTCAGCACAGACTGAGAAAACACTGGGGTACCTGACGTTGGACGACCTGAGGAAACAGGTATCCTAAAGGGTCCGTTCTTAATCCCTCACCCAACGGTAAAAGAGGAGGTCCCCTAGAAGGACTGGGTCCCTAGCTTGGGTGTAGACGAACCGTCCACCTAAGAAATGATGACTCGGTGGACCCTTCGATATTTCGTATTTTATCCTTGACCGTCCTTCGGTTTCTTTCAACACTGACGACGTTCCTTTTCTTCAGGATGACTGATGGTCTCTCTGGTCTTTTGGACTCTCTTTTTCACTCGGGTACTCTACGCGGCACCCAGGGGGTCGCGTCGTCCCTGAGAGTGGGGGATTGGGTCGCGGTGGATGTCACAAGGCGTCCCGTCGGAGCGAGAGGAGGTCCGAGTCCGCGTAGACGCACTATTCGGACGCTCATAGGACTTGAGCCAGGACTACGACCGACGGGTCCCAGGCTTCAGAGAGGTGCCAGTAGAACTCCAGTAGGTCCGCCCAGGCCATCGATAAGAGAACCGAGGACCAGAACCGGTTGACCTCTAACTCCCTAGATTATCGTGGACTTATGGTTATTCCTTTCCCTCCTACTCGTGGAACTCCCCAATTCAGTAGTTTTTATCTCCCGACTTTTTCACTGACTGACCAAAAGTCGTTTTGCCATTTTAGGGTCATACACTTACGTACGAGAAAATAGAGGTAGTAAAGTTTAGAGTCCTCTTGTAGTGTCTGTCAAGACGGTGGAGGTGTTCCCGCTCCGTTTCTGTAGACGACTTGACAATGGTGGTTTCTAAGATACTGGGTCCCCTGACGAAAGATTCGGGGACTTAAGAGAGGACACACTTTGCCCGGAGGTAGTGGAAGACTTTAGACCCGAAGAGAGTCTTCCAGGACTTCCCGGACAAGTCGGACGACGTAGGACGGGAGGTCGAGACGCAGTCCATGACGAGGAGGCGGTCGGACTCGGAAACTTTCGTCACAGAGCTCCGAGAGTTCAACGACGTATTTGACTAGGTAGACTTTAGTGCTTCCTTTCTCCTAATCTTGTCTCCTACCTCAAGTGTCACCTTATATTATACGGTCCTTAGGTCCCCGATTCCGAAGGGTCCACCGTGATCACCATTTCTTGGGTGGGCGGTTACGTCCTATGTTTTCTCTGTGACCAAGCTAGGGACTCAGCCCTTCTAGGGAATCTCTTCCCGTACCTTTATGACCAACGGTGAGGTCACAAGAACGGACTCTTAGGGTACCTGTCTCCTCGGACCACCCGATGTCAGGTATCTCAATGTTTCTCAGTCTGTGCTGACTTCGTCGAATCATGTATTCGTACGTAGGTCCCCGATTACCGATGGTCAGGTCTTTGCGAACCGTACAACACCATTTTAAGTCTGAGATCTCGGATCTGAAAGACTCAGACCTAGGACCAAGGTGATGAGTGACCAACACACTGGAATCCCTTCAGTGAAAGAAATAGGTATCCTACTCCTATTATTATGATTTACTGAGTCATAAACATCTTGTCACGGCCCTCATCTCCTTCACGATATCTCCGACCAATTTATCTATTTAAAAATTTTTGTCCAACTCAGACAAGATGTAAACCCAAGACAAACCTGGGAAGGGAGGGGACGGGAAGTGAGGTCATTTTTATTATTAAGTATTAATTGTTGTTGTTGTAATTAAAGTAAGAAGAGACCTTAAACTTACTCTTTAAGACCTCCGGTAAAGACAAACCTCGGGACTGTGGAAATCTAAGGAGAAAACACCTTATTTTCTATTTGTTGTATAGAAAATACAACAACAAGACAGCGATTTAGTACAGGTTGGAGACGCTGGGGTATCTGACGTAGTGCGGTCCGAAGGGACAGGAAGTGATATAGGGCTTTAAACGGGTTTGAGCGCAGGTAACTCAGCGACTACGGTGGGTTGGTAGAGTAGGAGACAGTGGGACAAGAGGAGGACGGGAGATAAAGAGGGTCCTAGTCCCAGAAAAGGTTACTCAGTCGAGATGTGTAGTGTACCGGTTTCATGACCTCAGAATCGAAGTCGTAGTCAGGAAGGTTACCTATAGGTCCCAACTAAAGGAAATCCTAACTGACTAAACTTGAGGAGCGACAGGTTCCCTGAGTTCTCAGAAGAGTTCGTGGTGTTAAACTTTAGTGGTTAAGAAACCGAGAGTCAGAAGAATTACCAGGTTGAGAGTGTAGACATGCACTGGTGACCTTTTGGGTATCGAAGCTGATGTACCTGAAAACAACCGTTTCACTACAGAGACGAAAAATTTATACGACAGATCCAAACAGTATCGAAAGAAAGGTTCCTCGTTCGAAGAAAATTAAAGTACCGACGTCAGAGATAGGTGTCACTAAAACCTCGGGTCCTTTTATTTTAGACAGTGACAAAGGTGAAAAAGAGGAATATAAACGGTACTTCATTTTAAAACACCAGTCATTACGAAGGATTCCGGGTGAACTGAAATGTAAGATCCTACAGACCGAGATCCACTCACTGGTGTGGTAGTACCAATAAATCCAGTAATTCTGGAAAAAAACCATATCAAGAAGACACATAAGAACGGTGGAGAAGAATTAGAGAAGACGAAGACAATCTAGGAATGGCGCAGACACAAAATAGTACGGGTAGGAACGGACTTTATGAGGGAACTACAGGGGTTAAAAGAACTTCTCTAGAGATCTGAAGGGGTAAAATAACAGAAGGAGACAAAGAAACGTAACAAGTGAATTCTTCCGAAAGAAGAGTGAGGAACGACAAGAGACCTTGAGACGTAAGTCAACCCATATAGAAAGGCAAAGAGGGAACGGAAAACTAAGAGAACAAAGGAGTCGATAAACATGTCGGAGGAGTTTATTGGTGAACCGGCAGAACGTAAAGAAAAATAACCCCTACCAAAACCAGTGACGGAGGACATGTTCCAATACTTGGAGGCAGGTATCAAGAAATCTGTGAGATAGTCTAGATTAAGGAACTTAGATAAACAGTGGAGGTGAAGTCATAAGAACGGAACTCTTGGGGTACTTGTCATACTTTTCCGTTTAACTATCCTATGACTTTCTCCTTGAGGGGTCCAGTCATCCAAGGGTTGTGCGATGACCTCTAGTCACCTCTTTATTGAGGTCTTTCTTACTTCCCTACCTCGGTTTCGTTTTTGTTATGGGTCGACACCTACACTGACCACTGTCTTCGTTCCAGGTTACGACATTTCTCGTTATAACGTATCCTTGGACCTTACAGTCCAGGTACTTAGTTCCGTTTAACCTTCACCAGTTTGTTCTCTACCGTTCTCACTTGCAGCTGTAAGATCCTTAGTCGCTTGATTTTACCTGATCTTACCCACTTAAATTGAGTCTACTGGTAATATATGTGATGACGTCTGTCCTTAGGGAGTCTTCTTTACCTCATCGGTAGTACCAGTTGTTTTCTCAGACTTTACGTCATGAACCTACGTTAGAGTTTTTACTGTCTTACTAGAGACAAGCANTACTTAGTTCCGTTTAACCTTCACCGGTTTGTTCTCTACCGTTCTCACTTGCAGCTGTAAGATCCTTAGTCGCTTGATTTTACCTGATCTTACCCACTTAAATTGAGTCTACTGGTAATATATGTGATGACGCCTGTCCTTAGGGAGTCTTCTTTACCTCATCGGTAGTACCAGTTGTTTTCTCAGACTTTACGTCATGAACCTACGTTAGAGTTTTTACTGTCTTACTAGAGACAAGCAAAGGTTCCGTTTGGTAATTTATAGTGCCATTCGGTTCAGATACGGGGTTGGTCATTACGACTTCTTCGACTTCAACTTGTCCAAATACTTCTGGATGTTCTGGAAAATCTTGAGTGTGAGTTTTTCTACAGGAAAAGTAATATCCCCTGACCTTACGTTTTCATCCTTCAGTTCTTTGTGGACCTCATTTTCCGTTTAAACCGGAACCTTATACCTTACTTCGTCCCGTTTTTGATTATCTCAAAACGGTTCTTTTACGTGACCAGTATCATTTGTGGTAGAAGGTTGTTGTGTTCTCTTCTGAGATGTGTACCTGTAGTGGTCTACCAGTTGTGGCTTTAGTCTAACTAATATAAGAAACGTCGGTTTCTACCTTTTCGAGATATGTCAGTTGTTTTTGTTCTGGTCCTCGACTGACAACGAGTCTAGTACTTGAGGGATAACGGTTTAAGTCTGAATTTAACTTCTTTCATCCCTTTTGGTGATCTGGTAAGTCCATACTGGAGTTAGTTTAGGGAATACTAATATGTCACCTTCACTCCCGGATCTAGACTATCTATCTCACGGACTACTTGATACCTTACTCCAAGTACTGTAACATGTCCTCTGTCCCTAGTTCTGGTAGGGGTACCTTTTCTTTACGTTTTTTCGTTTTACCGACAGACCCCTCCGGAATGGTTATCGACACTTTTCTTCTCTTTGTTTTTCGTTTCCTCCTTTCCTTTCTATGTCGTAGACTTACGTCTCAAGGTTTCTTATCGTTCCTCTCTATTCTTTCGGAAGGAGTCCCTAGTCACGTTTCTTTATCTTATTTTGTTGTCTTACCCCTTCTGATCTCTAGAGAAGTTCTTTTAATCTTTGTGGTTCCCTTATAAAGTGTGTTTCTACCCGAACTATTTCCTGTCTTTACCATACCTGGATTGTCTTCGTCTTCTATAATTCTTCTCCACCGTTCTTATGTGTTCTTGACATGTTTTTTCTCGAAGTACTGGGTCTATTAGTGCTACCACACTAACGAGTGGATCTCGGTCTGTAGGACCTTACACTTCAGTTCGCCCGGAATCCTTCGTAGTGATACTTGTTTCGATCACCTCCACTACCCTAAGGTCAACTCGATAAAGTTTAGGACTTTCTACTACGACATTATACGGTCGTTTAAACCTTTTGAGTCGTCACCGGCGTCCTGACCTTTTCCAGTCAAAAGTAAGATTAGGGTTTCTTTCCGTTACGGTTTCTTACGAGTTTGACGGTGTGTTAACGTGAGTAGAGTGTACGATCATTTCATTACGAGTTTTAAGAGGTTCGGTCCGAAGTCGTTATGTACTTGACACTTGAGGGTCTACAAGTTCGACCAAAATCTTTTCCGTCTCCTTGGTCTCTAGTTTAACGGTTGTGGGTGACCTAGTAGCTTTTTCGTTCTCTCAAGGTCTTTTTGTAGATAAAGACGAAATAACTGATACGGTTTCGGAAACTGACACACCTAGTGTTATTCGACCTTTTAAGAAGTTCTCTAGTCTTATGGTCTGGTGAACTGGACGAAGAACTCTTTAGACATACGTCCAGTCCTATGTTGTCAATCTTGACCTGTACCTTGTTGTCTGACCAAGGTTTATCCTTTTCCTCATGCAGTTCCGATATATAACAGTGGGACGAATAAATTGAGGATACGTCTCATGTAGTACTCTTTACGACCCGATCTTCTTCGCGTTCGACCTTAGTTCTAACGGCCCCCTTTATAGTTATTGGAGTCTATACGTCTACTGTGGTGGGAATACCGTCTTTCACTTCTCCTTGATTTTTCGGAGAACTACTTTCACTTTCTCCTTTCGCTTTTTCGACCGAATTTCGAGTTGTCAGTCTTTTGCTTCTAGTACCGTAGACCAGGGTAGTGAAGTACCCTTTATCTACCCCTTTGTCACCTTTGTCACAGTCTGAAATAAAACCCCCGAGGTTTTAGTGATGTCTACCACTGACGTCGGTACTTTAATTTTCTACGAATGAGGAACCTTCTTTCCGATACTGATTGGATCTTTCGTATAACTTTTCGTCTCTGTAATGAAACGGTCGTTTCCAGGTAGATCAGTTCCGACACCAAAAAGGACACCAGTACATACCTACACTCTCAACCTGAGACTTCTTTCGACTCGCGGCTTCTTAACTACGAAAACTTGACACCACAACCTCTTGTGAGAACTCTCAGGGAACCTGACGTTCCTCTAGGTTGGTCAGGTAAGACTTCCTCTAGTCGGGACCCTAAAGAAACCTTCCTTACTACGATTTCGACTTTGAGGTCATGAAACCGGTGGAGTGCCCTTCTCAACTGAGTAACCTTTTCTGGGACTACGACCCTCCCTAACACCCGTCCTCCTCTTCCCCTGCTAGCTCCTATTCTACCGATCTACCGTAGTGCCTGAGCTACCTGCACTCAGACTCACTTGAGGCCCTCAACCACCACCTGTCCCTCCGGACCGCACGACGTTAAGTACCCCAGCGTTTCTCAGCCTGTGCTGACTCGCTGACTTGACTTGACTTGACTTGATTAAACAATGGAGGTGACATATTGGTAGTCCCTAAACTAAATCCAGTATGGACTTACCGAATTACCAAAAGGGATGATAGAAGTTGAATTCTCACTCAAACCATTATCCCTCGAGTAGTAGACTCGGTGTCAGTCAAGGGGTCAGAACAAAAACGACTAACATATCTCGAAGAGGTAGAAATCGACGATTCTTATGTTAGTCAAACTAAAATCATAACCGTTATACCACTATAGGTGCACATCTCAGCAGAGAACACAACAACCTTCACTTCACTTCACTACAACGAGTCAGCACGGGCTGAGAAACGCTGGGGCACCTGACATCGGGTGGTCCGAGGAGGTAGGTACCCTAAGAGGTCCGGTCTTATGACCTCACCCAACGGTAAATTAAGCGGTCCCCTAGAAGGACTGGGTCCCTAGTTTGGGTCCAGAGGGTGTAACGTCCGTCTGCGAAATTGGAGACTCGGCGGTGCCTTCGACCACCTTCTCTCAACAACAACCTTCTATAACAAACAATACTGGTCACACAAGAGAACCGTTATGAGACAATTGTAGACGGAACGAAGTAAAACATGAGGTTCCGGTTTGAACGGACAATGAGGTCCATAGAGAACTGAAGGATGAAAACGTAAGGTCAGGGGATACTACTTTTCCTGTAGAAAAAAACCTCCCACAATCAAGATCTTCCAGGACATTCAGAAGTATCTTGGTCAGTTGAAGTCGTAACACCAGTCCCGTATCTGAACCTAATGACACTACAACTTACCAAACGGGACCTTTGTTTGACTCTAGTAAGACGGTAAAAACTCTGACGTGAGTTCATGATGTAGAGTCTGAGAACAACTGATACTCCCGATGAGGTCAAGAAGATTCCCTAAGAACGTGTCTGGTAACATCAATGTTATCAGTAGACTTAATTTAAGTGGGTAAGGGCAGGAAAAATCAAGTGACTAAGGATTTTATAGGCACAAGTGAGAACGGTAGAGGACGAACTGGTGTAGGTTAAGTGGAACTAAGTACCTGGATTGTAAGGTCCAAGGATACGTCATAACAAGAAATGTCATAACCCGAAATGAAAGTGGTGGTCTGTGTAGGTGTTGACTCGTAATCTTGGTGAAACCGGGTCGGTGAAGAAAGAAAGACCTCGATAGAGAGGTTGTAGAAGGTTGCACCCCCTCGAGTAGAAGGTGACAGCATAGAAAAACGGAAAAGTATGACAAGTACCTCAAGAGTTCCGTTCTTATGACCTCTCTAAGTGGTAAGGGAGGAAGTCACCTGGTGCAAACAGTCTTAAGAAGTGACACTGGGCAGAACCCACAGGGACGTGTCGTACCGAGTATTTAAGTAACTCAATACGTTCGGGGAAACGGTACTGTTCCGTCACTGGGTACTGTAGAGAAAAGACACAAATCCAAAGGAAACAAACAAAGTATTCCTGTAAAGAACCCTTTTTAGGTAGCTCTTTCACCGTATAATATTATCTCGTGACTTAAGTCTAAGTCACCTGTACCCACCGTAAAAGCCAAGGTGGATACACTGAAAACTTCTTATTGTGTAAAAAGTTTTTACCATGTATATTCTTGTATTGAGACTTCATAATAATGATGATACACCTTTTAAAAAAAGTTCTCTCTTTATCATTAGGGGTGAAGACAGGAATCCTCTGATCCTCCTCGGACCCAAACACTGTCTTGGCGGGTCTTCTATGAAGTCCTAAAATGAACACTTCCACTCCCGACCGATCGTACGTGTGGACTCAGAAGTGAACTAATATCGTTCGACCTGTCAACTAATTACGACGTACCAGTGTCAACTCCGGCAGTTTAGGACCGAACGTTTGTGTCGACGGTAGTGAAGATGTGAGGTGCCCGGGGCTCGGGTAACCCAACGTCAACGTTCGATCTCTGTTTTCTGTTTTTCCTTCGAAAGTACAGTTTGATTAAGACCTTGGACTTCCATATCGTTTCTATTTTTCTTCTAGGTCAATGGGTCTCGTTTCTTGCGAAGAAACGGGAACAACTAAGTACAACACAACCTAATCAAAGAACCGATACAGAGGTTCGTGTAAGGGTTGTGTCTCTCCAGAACCCTTAGTAGACCGTCCAAACAAACCACACACACACACACCTACTTCTCTGTGAAGTTGTCGGGTAGGAAAGATCACTGTGACTAAATAGAGGGGGGTAATTTAACATTCAGAGAACCTATAAGGTGTCTGTAAGACCCAAACGAGTGTCCTTCTCATTGTAAAGAAGACCCGGATGTTATACGGTCTACATCTGTGGAGAGACGTATAATGCCTACTCTTTATACCCGAGTCTCTCCAACTCATTAGACAAGATCCTGTGTGTCGTTCTTCTACCGTTCTTACTCTTGAACCTTTCTCGGTCACGACAAAACGAAGACGAGACGACGGAAACTGTGTCTCTTAAGTCATTTCGTCATGGAAATAAGTTAGTTTGACTAAGTCATCGTGATACGTAGTGTAAGACAAGATCCTCGACTCCTATATTGTCACCCACTTTGCGACGAGTTTACCTCACTAAGAGACCCATGAGGTTGAAGTCACTAGTGTTTTGTGAACCTTATTACAGACTCGTATACAATAATAAACGAAGGTATAAATACACAGAAGGAATAATCGTATGCTCGAGAAACGACTCGACCCGACTGAATAAGTAATAATGTTGGAGCCATAGATCGAGGTGTGACGTGTGTACCATTCTCGAACTATTTTCTATCAAGTCACTTTTTTAACATAACAGATTTCCGTCACTTTAGAGATAATTATCGTGAAATATCTATACCCGAAGGGACCACCAAGTCTGTCATTTCTTAGACGGACGTTACGTCCTTTGGACCCAAGTTAAGGACCCAACCCTTCTAGGGGTCTCTTCCTCTACCGTTGGGTAGGTCATAAGAACGGACCTCTTAGGGTACCTGTCTCCTCGGATTACCCGATGTCATGTACCTCATCGTTTCTTGACTTGCACTGATTCGTTGATTGTTAAAGTGAAAAGAAAAGTCTACCTTAATATATCAAATGTCACACGAAAGAGTATACGATAAAATAGAAACGTTGGTGAAACTCATTTTATAATTACCAGGTATACTCCTTTGACTCTGAGTCTCTTTAATTAACCGTTCTAGTCTTATTATGTTCTCCATACGATTTTTTGACCTGAATTTGAGTATGACGACTACAGTACAATTACGAAGGATAGTATACTGTAGTGTCGATTGGGTGTTCGACACCAGTCCCGTCCATCTTAAACACGGGGACCTCTCTTCGGGATTCAACGTGTCTCCAGGAGTTCGTAAGGGTCCCGACCCGTGAGACCACACTTACTCCCAGAGACCCGCGGGACGTCTGGAGGACCCCTCGGAGGTTAGACCCAGGGGTCTCGGTGAGACCTGGAATTTTATTCGTTCGGACTCAAGGCCCATGGTCCGACCAGACCCTGGAACCACTGACTCCCCACTCAGATTCATCGTCCGGTCGAGGGAACTTGACTTAAACGGAGATCTTGTCTTGTGCACGTTTCCGAACTTTCTTCCCGACTCGTTCTCCGGGCCCCACGTGTGAGTACGAAACTAGACTAGACTTCGTCGGGGGTCCTTACGAGGTGCTCTCGATGACGAAACTTCGGGCTGGAGGAATCCTCTGCACACCTGACAGTGGAAAGATATGTAGTTAGTGTGACTGAAGGACTCTCCCGGAGAGGTTGACGAAATGTCGGGTGAGGGGAGGGTGAAGTTACACAGGTCCGAAGCAGAACTCAGTAAATAACGGAAGGAGAAATGCCCAGACCGCCGGTGAACGGACGGATGGTCGGACCCCTGATCGTATCCTCCGTCGAGGTAAAATAGAGGAGAAGGTCAAACCTTACATTTGGACCGGGAAAAGGGAAGAGGGTGAGTCGGAATTGGGAAAGCTGTAGGAGACCGAGACTGACGGTCTCGGGACGACGTCCCCTTTAACCAGAATTCTGAAGACTTGTCACTTTCCAGGTCCGTCCAGACTCTTCGGTTTCATCGTAGTGTTATAATGGACGCCAGTCGGAACGGGTAAACATGCAAGAGTGTGCACATGTACGTGTGTGCGTGTGTGTGTGTGTGTGTGTGTGTCTCGGACCGCTCAGACGCATCCCCATGTCAGGATGGAGCTGTGAACAGGCGACCCAACCCCCGGTTCCCCAGGGGTATCATCGGCCGAAACGTGACCAGCGTCACCCGTGGCCAGCACAACATTTCCGTGAAGTCTGTGGACGGACAGTCCGCCAGCGTCAAGGGCCCCCGTAACCCCAGGTGTAACAACGACGTGACTGTCCCGACTGTTCCGGAGTGACCTGGTACAAGGGGTTTCCCCAGGGGTTTCATCGGCAGCCGTGTCTCGAGTGTCGCCCGTGGACCTTCCTTGGTGCTCAGTTCGGTGCGTGCACTAGTAGCTAATCGTCGTTTTGGTCTCCGTCTCCGACTTTAATACGATGAGGGGTCTTCTCGAAGGGGTCGGACCTTGGGGTCTTGTCGTCCGAGTCCTCGTCCTTGAGTGTCGTCCTCCGACTGAGAAGGTGTGGTGCCACCAGTGTCTAAGATCTTGTGTTCGTGGTGGTCCCCGGAAGGACGGTCAATTGTTCGGCCGATCCCTTTTCAGTCTACCTCGTGGTTTGGTGGTTCCGACACCGAGTTCTGTTCGAGAAGAAACTCTGGTTGGTCGTCTGTCCACACTGTGCATATTGCAATGATTCAAAGGGAAGAAATCGAACCAAGTTAAAAAAAACAAACAAAAACTATTCCTGGAAAAAATTTTAGATATAACTTAAACAATGTTATAATAAATAGAAACCCAAAAAACGGGTACACCGTACACCCTAGGATCTGGGGGTTGATCTCTAGTTTGGACGTAGGGTAGGGGTGGGGGGTAGAAGTGGGGTAACCTTACACTTTAGAATTGTTGACCCGGTGGCCCCTTCAGGGAGGAACCCCAAGTAAAAAATTTTGAATCAATTTGAGATATAAAGTAGACTGTTGAAGTGGAGGATTAACGTTTGGAGAATTTTGTGGAAATCAACACAGGAGGGTATCGAGATGCGGGGCGGGAAGAAGTTAGGTGCAGTCGAGAACCCGTAGTTAGAGAGTAATAAAAATTTTGCTCGGGTAACTCTTATTGGGACTCAGTACTCGTCAGGGACCTCTAGGGAACCTAACCTGTCTACGTACCGTCTTCCTGTCCCACCCGTCGACCGGAGTGGTCACTGCGGCACCCCCGTCAATAACGTGTGGTGGAGGAGACAGAGACCGTAGTGTCTCGTCGACTTGGGTAACGCTGTCCCTGTCCCAAACGTCGACGCCCCCAGCACGCCCAGCAACATCTTTGGTTACCCCGTCAGACGTGTGAGCTACAGCCCCAAGAGTAGGGGGCTCATTGTTAGAGGACCCTCCGTCTCCCTCTTGTCTACCCGTCTCTTTACTCGTCTATTTTGATAGGTGAAAGAAATTATGTCTCCTGCTGCGCACCCTCCGTCCCGAACCATTAAGTTTCGGAGGGAAAGACGTCGAAAGGGGTCTCACGGACTCGCGACCGGGAGGGGAGACGGGAGGATGGTTGAGATTTGTACCGGTGCTGGGACTTAGAGTGGGAGGGAGAGGGTCCGATCCGTCTGTGCGTGAGGAAAATGGTGGTAGGTATTCAATTGTGGCGAGGGGAGAAGGGGTGGTGAACAGGCGTGTAAGTAAGTCCAGGACTGTGACGGAAACTAGAGGGGTTTGTTAAGAACGTTAAACTGCGGTCGAGGGGGTGGGTCGTGACTTGGCACTGTCGGTAAAGGACATTGGATCGTGGAAAGAGTGTTGGAACACCGTAAAGGTAGTACTTTTCCTACCTTACATTATTTCGCGGCACAGGTAGAAGGGAACTCAGGTCGGGACGAGAGGAATTAGGAAAGGGTAGAGTCTTTACTCAAGTCCGTGGCGGAAAGGGCGTGTCGAGAGAGAAGGTGCCCTCTGGGGCCTGTGGACCGACGCGGGGCTTGGCGGACCAAGTCCATAGAAAAGTGAGTGGACACAGACCTAGTGTCCGGGGAGGGGGAACCGTCAATGTTCCTTATGTCCACGGTTTTCCAGGGTCAGACCGACTTAGAGAAAACATCGGTCTTCGTGTAAGGACCGTCTTGACAGGGAACATGGGTTGTCCTGTATGTGTAACAAGTTGGGTCCCACGACCCCAAGGACTCTACCCCGCCCGACTCTAGTTCCAGTGCAACAGCTCCATGGGTCATGGACGTTCTCTCTTCTGTCCACCCTTCGTCGTTCACCAATCCAGGTCCCTAGATTTCAGTCCGGAGTGTAACCTAAAAAAGAATTGAGGAATTATTTTCTTTAAGTGTAAGATTCCGTTCTGTTCCTTTTAAATCTG
Source organism: Capra ibex (assembly GCA_006410555.1). Classification (NCBI taxonomy): domain Eukaryota; kingdom Metazoa; phylum Chordata; class Mammalia; order Artiodactyla; family Bovidae; genus Capra; species Capra ibex. Next base: position 3,211,773 of record SJYO01010634.1, on the reverse strand, counting down.
TATTTTGAAAGAGAGACGGGAAACCGGAGGAAGAAGGGGAGATGAATGTAACACGTCGACGCAGTACACCATTCGTCTGGAGGGTACACCGTCTTTATGGACGAGTTGGTGTTTCTAGTTAAAAAGAGGAAGACCGCGGTCGGTACATTGAGGAATCTGTATTGTAAGGAAACAGTTAGGACCATTCCCCAGTGTCACTGGAGGACGAATGAACGGAACACACACGTCTGTAGAAACCACTTGAAATACATTTACGGTTATATAGTAAAGGGAATTTCTGTCGCTAACCACGTCTTGCCTGATCAATCTGTGGACCTCTCTAACCCGGTGTGGATTACCTTCAACAATTTATGAACGAATACTGGAATAATTACAATGATCAATATAATATACGACGGATAAAATGTTCTAATTTCAAGGGACGTTTACATACGTACGTACGAGTCAGTGAGTCAAAACAGGCTGAAAAACACTGGGGGTCCCTGACATCGGACGGTCCAAGGAGACAGGTACCCTAAGAGGTCCGTTCTTATGACCCCACCCAACGGTAAAGGAGGAAGTCCCCTAGAAAGGCTGGGTCCCTGACTGGGGTACAGAGAATGTAGAGGACGTAACTGTTCGTCAAAGAAAATGGTGACTCGGTGGACCCTTTGGGTGGTTTACACACTGACTCGGAGTCTATTTTAATTACTATTAATCTACTGACCTTTGTTCAACTAGTTTATATATCAAAATGTTCTAGTCACCAACATTATTACATGTCATACCCTTCTTCGTCGTTTTCCCTTGACAAGACTCCTGGCATTGTCTGATCATTCTGTCCACCAGGTCTCCGAAACCAATGACAATTGTCTTTGACCAGGTCATTGTCGTGAAGGACACCGGATAGTTTTTTCAGGAGTGAACTGAACCCTTACACGTAAAGACCACGGTACCCTGTTTGACCAGTGTTTTATGGAGGGTTTGGTACTGACTTTAATTCTGTCTTCCCTTTCCCTGACATTTGATTTCTTGTGACGGGTGATAGGACAAGATATTCTTAGTCCAGAAATCGGTGACGCCAGCGACTGGACGTTGTGTAGGACTTTCCTTAAGTTCTGTTTCTAGTCTTACTTCATGGAACACGAGATTCTTTGACCTGTTTTGGCCGGGAATCTATCTAGAAAAGTCCTTTTTTAAAATACTTAGGGCAAATAACGTAGAAGAGTATGAATCTTTTCGTGATTTTGGTAATTAATTCTATAGACAGGGGACCCTTCTCGTCATTGGGAAGATGGTTCTGAACACGAACTGACGTGCGTGAGGGAAGGTTCCAGTGAATGTATGACCGAAGGGGAAATGGAGAAACCTTGACAAGAGTCTTGAAAGGCTCTCTGTCGGAGGTCCGAGATGAAGAATATAACCGAACTTATTCTAAAAGGTAAAGAAAGAATCTAACTGAGAAAAAAATTTGAAAAATAGAATATAGTCTCATATCTAACTGAGAACTAATTAAAAAAGTAACTATCGGGTCTACTGTAAGTGAGGGAGACCGTACGTATTACCATATCGTGAAGTAGTAGCGACTCACGTGACCAAGACCACAGTCTTTTTAGTCCTAAACTTAAGACCGAACTAGAAATGATCGAGACACTTAACCTGTTCAGTGTATTGTGGAGACTGACACAAAGGAGTCGATGTCTTCTCTTTACTGTCTCCATAGGTGGAGGGTGCAGCAGTACTTTAATTTACTCTGTTGCGTACATAACATCACACGAACCGTGTATCATTTCTGAGTTATTTAACAATCATTTGTGGAAAGGGTGAAGGACGAAATAAGTGACATAGTCACTGTACCTTTTCCACGTACAATCGGTACCTAGGAAAAATGTACCTACGATTTTTCGAATTCGTCAGAGTAAATTTATTAAGGTTAGCACTATTCCTCTTGGGTTGTATCACGTATCATACATCTTTCAAGTTATTATTCTTAAATGTTTTATGTACCACTACAGGTTTCTACCATCGTGGTTCATGTTAGGGTTTCCTTTTGATGAGTTCTTTATTTCTCTTGTCACAACATCTACGGTGAAGACTCGATTCCCTTACACGGGAAAACGACATCCAATGGAAGAAGTTTATTAACCGAAGTTAGATTTAAGTCTCTGAGAGACCGTTCCGTCGTAGTAAATAAGAAGTAACTACACTGGAGAAAAGTTCTTTATGAGGAAGAATTGAGAAATGACTGACCCTCTAAAAACGTCTTTGATTCCGAACACCAACCGCTAAACAATATAACTTTATAAGACCAGTTATTACAAACCCATTGCTTTCTACATAATTATGTAGAGACCAATTATTACACAATTGTTGTAGAACATCTTACATTTTTACATCTGGGTTAGCCTCTAAGATGTAGTTTCGGCAAGTATCAAACAGGTGAACAAACCTCTGACAGTGGTTCAATCTCTCGACTTCGTTCAATTTGCTTTTGGATTGGTCTCTCCTTAAGGAAAGAAAATCAGTGAATGACATAAGAGGCATCCATCGAGCCTAGGAGTCCCGACACTCCAAGGCGTCATTGGAGGCTATGAGTTTCATTGAGTCGACCCCAGAGGTTAATGACGAACCTACAAGTAAATTAGACGTACTAAATTTTGGTTTTCCACTTTTTAGGTCGAGAATAGTTTAGAATATTACACATATGGACTAAGTTAATACGGGCTCTCACGTCCTTGTTGATTCGGGGAAGTGTCGGGAATCTCCCCCTACTTCCTGTCCCTCGGTATAGGGACATCCGTGTTCGGACCTCGAAAGGGTGAGGCACCCCTTACGTTCGGGGTGTCCTACACTACCTCACATCCTTCGACTTGAGGTCCCCAATACCGTAGGTCACTCCCAGGTTCAGGAGTTTCTGGTGAAAGATGAGAACCAGTGTGCTTTGGATTACCGTCCTTGTAGACTCATGGTCTTCGAGACTAAAACTTTTCGGCAGTAAGTACAAACCAAAACAACAAATTCACTAAACAATAGACTCGTACAAAGTGGAGGACAAGCGTGTGACAGGTACAGATTATGAAGAATCAAAACCGTAGTACAACGGAGCCACATAGTGTAGTGGTCGGGGACATGATAAAAAAATAAAATTACAACAAAAAGCCAAAAATGACCTTATCGAGAAAGTCCTTGTTGGGATTGGGAAAACGGAGTAGGTAACTAAGTACTTTATTCGTAAATGACATGTGAACAAAACTCGATCTTCGACAAAATCCTGTCTCTTATGTTTCTGTTCATCTCACTCCACTAGTTACAGATGGGTTCCACCACCCATTTATACATTAATGCTATGTTTCGTCTCTCACGACACTGTTTGCGTACTTGTCGTGCGGTGTCTTTAAGTGCTACCTGACATGGAATGGGCCCCAAGACTCTTCCGTTTATGTTTCCCTTTTGGACATTCGACTTAGAGTTTCTCATCAAGTGGTTCGACTCTTACACCCTTGCCCACAAGGCCGTACCTCTCGATTCACACACGTAGTCTTATTCGACGTTGACCAATAAATTCTTGTGTCACACACAACACCCAGAAGATATGTAATAACGGAAATGAAGATGGGACCTCATCCGGGGGTTGTTGGAAGTAAACTTGGTGACACTTACACTAGACTACCAAGTCAATGGGTTTGGCAGGAGGTGTGTCCTAAACGTGGGTCGGAAGTGTAGACTAGGACAGCGAAGAGATGAAGATTAGAGAGTTATCTAAAGGTAGTAGAACGTCCGTACCCGGTCTAGAGTCGTGGATCTGTACTGTAGGTTCTTGGTGGTACGACCCAGAAAAGGGTCGGGAAAATTGAAATAGACGGGTACAGGGGACATGATCGACACAAGGTCGATATTGATGACGAATGGTTACGGGACATGATAGAGACATGTAAGGGTGTATATGAGTGTATACGTCCAACAGGACTAAACAGGGACCGTTTCGGAACGTGAATAAGGACAAGAGTCAGGTGTGTCAGGAGGATCTCTTCGAAAAGGACTGAAGAAGTCTGTCTTGATTCGGTGAGGAAGGAAAGGAGGGCTCAGGGGTACTCGTACTTGGTGGTGCCTTCACTAAAATATGACATAATACAAACGTGTTTATTGTATGGGATGCTCTGTTCTCGAGAACCTTCTGTTTCTGGTACAAAGAAGTAGAACTTAAGAGTCGGAGACTATGTGATAATTCGTAAACTATCCGTGTAGGGGAGGGGACTTGAGAGACATGGGTGGTAAGTTTTAAGGGCATGATCTCTCTTTGTAAACGTTTACTACATAAACTATTTCCTAATAATAGGTTTTTTATGTATATTCAATGTGTTGAGTTGTAGTTTTTTTGTTTGTCGGGTTAATTTTATACCCGTCTCCTGGATTTATTTGTCAAAAGGTTTCTTCTTATGTCTACCCGTTGTCCGTGTACTTTTCTACGAGTTGTAGTGATTAGTAGTTTCTTTACATTTGGTTTTGGTGCTACTCTATGGTAGAGTGTGGACAGTCTTCCCGATAATAGTTTTTCTGTTGTTCATTGTTCACAACCGTTCCTACACCTCTTTTCCCTTACAAACACGTGACAACCACCCTTACATCTAACCAAGTCCACGATACCTTTGGTCACACCTCCAAGGAGTTTTTCTAATTGTTATCTTGATGACATACTAGGTCGTTCAGGTGAAGACCCATAAGAAGACTTTCTTTGTTTTTGTGGTTAAGTTTCTCTTTATGTGGATATACAGTGATGTTGTAATAAGTGTTATCGGTTCTTTACCTTTTACAGGTAGTTATCGTCTATTTCTTCTACGGCTGACACACACACACTGCCTTATGATGAGTCGGTATTGTTCTTACTTAAGAACGGTAAACGTTGTTGTCCCTACCTGGATCTCCCACAATACGATTTACTTTCTTAAGTCTATCTCTTTCTGTTTATAGTATACTAAAGTAAATACACATTTTAGATTTTGTGTTTGTATTACTTTGTTTTTGTCCCAGTATTCTTCCCTCCCACACCCCCTACTCACTTGATCCATTCTCTCTAATTTTGCATTTTTCAAGGTCCATATTTTGTTTACTTGGTGTTCCTACTTTACATGTCGGACCCTTTATGTCAGTTCTTACATGATTATGACATATCACCGTCCACCATTGGTCTTAACAGCACTAGTAAAACATTACATATCTTTGCAACTTAGTGAGACAATACCTGGACCTTGATTGTATCACAACATCCAGTTAGTATAAAGTTTTTTTGAGGGTAAAGTGTCCTATTGTACATTGAAGGAATCTGTGTGTGTCCTGGTAGGTACTGGAGTGAAGGCGGAGAAAAGACTGGAGTGAAGAGTGACATAAGGAGAGGGGATGAGGTACAAGGTGAGTACGGATTAGTGAATCTTAAAGGATTTACATGTTTTGAACGAGTTTGTGTGAAAAAGACGGTACAATTGGAAGTGAGGAAAAGAAAGGAATCTTTCGATGAGGAGTAACAGTGTAGAAGAGTCATTCGAAAGGACGACGATTCAGCGAAATCAGCACGGGCTGAGACACACTGGGGTATCTGTCGTCGGGTGGTCCGAGGGGGCAGGGACCCTAAGAGGTCCGTTCTTGTGACGTCACCCAACGGTATTCCAAAGGATCTAGTGAGGTTACGCTCAATGACTACGGAGGACGTACATAAGTTTTGTGAACACAGGTGAAACAGAGAATGTTCGACGGGACATTAGTAGTCAAATAAAAAGAGGGGGTAATCGGACAGTCCCCGAACGCCCGTCGTTAGTACTGGACAGGGTCGTGTATTGTGGTATAAACCAGGTATTTTCCACGAGTTTTGCGAATAACTTATTTACTTACTAGTAACTTACTCATTTGTTTCCTTCGTCTGAAGTCAGTGGCAAACGAAATAAACTGAGTGATGATCAGAAAGAGAAATGGACTTGCACATTCAGAACCACTAGGGTGTTCCGTCACAGAACAGTGCGCCGTAGTTCCCTCGACACTAGACATCTGGTCGTGGAAGGTCTTAGTGCAGTACCCGTCTACCCACAGCCGGAGGGGACAGGTGCGCCATCAGTTTTCTGTCCGAGACGGGTATCGAGTGGACAACTAAGGGTTCTTTAAACCGACACTTTGTCTAGTTTTTCTGATCCTAGTCGACACTCTGATCTCTTCTTTTCCTCACTCGTCCAAACGTACCTACAACCGTTAAAGAAAACCTCGAGACATAATAAGTGGGTAGTGAGGGGTGTTTGATGAGAAAGTCTTCTCGGTCAAGTACCGTGACCTGTACCGGTATGACGATAACCGATACTTCTTCCCAATTAATTACTTTACGGTTTTCCCGGAGTAATATTCTGTTAAGGTAGATAATGCACTAAGTGTCACACCGGGACTAGTCAAGTCAAGTCAACGAGTCTGTACAGACTGAGAAACGTTGGCGTACCTGACGTCGTGTGGTCGGAAGGGACAGGTAGTGGTTGAGGGCCTCGAACGAGTTTGAGTACAGGTAGCTCAGCCACTACGGTAGGTTGGTAGAGTAGGAGACAATAGGGGAAGAGGACGGTGGAAGTTAGAAGGGGTCGTGGTCCCAGAAAAGTTTACTCAGTCAAGAAGGGTAGTCCACCGGTTTCATAACCTCAAAGTCGGAGTCGTAGTCAGGAAGGTTACTTATAAGTCCTGACTAAAGGAAATCCCACCTGACCAACCTAGAAGAACGTCAGGTTCCCTGAGAGTTCTCAGAAGAGGTTGTGGTGTCAAGTTTTCGTAGTTAAGAAGCCACGAGTCGGAAGAAGTGTCAGGTTGAGAGTGTAGGTATGTACTGGTGACCTTTTTGGTATCAAAACTGATCTGTCTGGAAACAACCAGGAATACTGTCTGGCTATACATCCCTAAGGGTCCAGATAGTCGTTATCATGGTAGACAGTGTATCACGAAAGATCAAATATCTTATGAACGTGTTTGTAGTAGTGTGAACTACCGTCAATCAGTAATAAGAAAGGTGAATTATCGACTCCCTTAATTTCAAACCTTTTCAATCCTTCGGTGAAACGGGTCCTTAGTGTGTAATCGATTCCTATACTTGGTCTTTAAGATCGGTCTTCCTGAAGGAACCACCAGGTCACCAATTCTGAAACGGAGAGTTACGTGTCCCACACCCAAGTTGGGGACCAGTCCCTTGATTCTAGGGTGTATTGGAGTACCAGTTTTTCGATTTTGTATTGTGTCTTCCTTATAACATGATTTAAGTTATTTCTGAAATTTTACCCGGTGTACTTTTTTTTTCTGCAGATTTTTTTTTAAAATTGGTCTCGAAAAGGTAGGTTGAAAAGACTAAAAATATAAAAATTTTAAATGTTAACCAAATTTCGAAACTCTTTACGAAACAGAAGTGAAAAGGTAGACGAAGGACTATCTGGGTGTATAAACTGGGGTCAGGAATAAAGAACAGAACCACCCTTTGAATCTTTAAACGGTAAACTGACTTCGTCCTTGGACGCGGCCCTAGACTGGTGGACCTGTGGGTCAAGACGAGATAACCCGGCACTGAAACAGTCATCCTGACTTCGGGATCAATGGAAGACCTCTACGATGACGGCACCTGTGATTCACTATTCTAAAAGTGTAAAAGATTGGGGTAAGAAGATAGGACTGAAGGATCAGAAGATTCAACAGAAGATGTCCTTTTTATGGTATGCATGGTCCTCGATGTTTTATCTGTCCCAGACTAGCAGCACGACTCGATTTGTGTAGAACTACCGCGACACTGGTAACCTCGAAACGTCCTTTGGGTAAAGAGACCTGTCGGAAGGTCGGTAGTTGTAGACCTTGTATTCATTTTGGTGAGAAGTAATCTTGTTTTGAATAGTACATAACTCAATTTGTTCCGTTCTGAACTAACGATGAGTGATCGTTACTCATTCATTGGTCACCCAAAAGAAATATAAAGGTGTAAGCACGTGGTAGGAGTCTTAAAGGATGCCCGGAGAGATGAACCAAAAATGGAAGTGGATGAGGACAAGTGTGGACGAAATTGAAGAACAAAAACTCAGACTGAGAACCTTATTCTCTTGTACAAAAGTAGACGGACTTTAAACGTAAAAATAAAGTGAATGTATTTGTGCCAGACCGGAATCACTCCATTCTCCCAGGTTATACAAGTCTCTCTTTGAGTCTCAACTCTAGTATAATTAGAGGGTATAAAAATCTCACGAAACATCGAACAATTGATTAAAGTGTATTTAATTGAGTAAACCGTATGTACTTTCTTCATTATGATTACTTACACTTAAGGTAAGGTTCCGAACACAATTCGGGGAGTTAGGTTACTAAGAAAACACCAAAATTTCATGTAATTATCCTTTACGTCCCTCAACTTTTGGACAAGAGAAAAATCAATAAAAATATTCAGTAAGTCTTCGACCAGACTCATTTGACAAGTCTATGTTGAAAAGATTCTGTGGTCCGAGAAAGGATAACGGACTGTTTTATTACATGTAAATTTCGATTTTTTGTCAGTAGGACAATTTCTACTGAGTTCCTGGGGTAGGACGTCTGTCTTCAGATATTCGTGTTTCGGGATATGTCGTCATTTATCTTCGTTTTGTGGATCTTTTGTCGTACGAAATGGAACTACCTTCCATCTACACTAAAATACCTGTGACATCAGAGGTCTCGAAACCGTCGACCGACTTACGGGTATCGTTTTTGTGACCCATGTCGGGAGTCCCAAAGAGGGTAGGTCCACTATCATTGGACCAGCCGTGGACGTCCCCGTAAAATCTTTAACCCTGTTAAAGTTTTGTTTATAAGTTATTGTTTAATATCCAATAAAGAGTAGGGGTGTCTCTTATACCACTGACTAGTAAAGATGAAAGAGAGGGTGGGTCGGGTAATTAAGGGTTTGCACTCTTTATGAGTCAACGTGTATGATGAGAGTGAGGGTCTGGAGGACTACCTGTTAGTGTCCGGGGGTAATTCTTTCGTTCTTCTTATAAGTGAAAGAGAACGAGATCGTCTCGTCGTTGTGTAACCCGCACTACCAGACCTTTGCCACTAAAAAGGGTAGGAACCATTCCTTAAGTCACCCGTTCTACCCCTCCCCAGTCCATCCCGACACGTCTCAACCGAGTCAGAATCTCGTTCACAAATTTCCCCCATTATCCCACCTTTCAGCCCTGGTCGTTTTCTGTCTGTTTACGGGGACCTAACCCTTTTAGGGGACCTCTTCTCTTTCCGATGGGTTTGATCATAAGACCGGACCTCTTAAGGTACGTGACATATCAGGTACCCCAATGTTTCTCAACCTGTGCTGACTCGCCGAAAGTGAAAGTGAAGTGAAAGTAACACGTTTTAGTCTTTCCGTCTGTTCGACACTTGACATCTACGATGTATTTTGTCTCCATTTATTTATAGAAAAAAAAAGAAGGAGATATCTAGTTCCCAAATTTTTGAGTAATATCAAAGACACCTCCTTTTGACGTCTAATTTTCTCTAATTTTTTGTTCCTTTCTTCCTTCTCCCCTCCCTCTTCCCTTCCTTCTTCACTCATCCTCTTTCCCACTTCTTCCATACTACTTCCGTCCTCCCTTCCCCTCCCGCAGTCGTTTTGATTTGTGTGTCGCGAATTCCTACGTGAACCCTCTATTTGACACTTCTTGTCACCAGTGAAGATCCTTCCTTCCTCCTATAACACCCCGACCATGAAAAAATCGTTTCCGGTTAAAGTATTTTTTTTCGTTCTCTCAACGTCTTTTTGTAGATGAAGACGAAATAACTGATACGGTTTCGGAAACTAACACACCTAGTGTTGTATGACACCTTTTAAGACTTTCTCTACCCTTAGGATCTGGTGGACTGGACGGAGAACCCTTTAGACATACGTTCAGTCCTTCGTTGTCAATCTTGACCTGTACCTTGTTGTCTGACCAAGGTTTATCCTTTTCCTCATGCAGTTCCGACATATAACAGTGGGACGAATAAATTGAAGATACGTCTCATGTAGTACTCTTTGCGACCCGACCTCCTTCGTGTTCGACCTTAGTTCTAACGGCCCTCTTTATAGTTATTGGAGTCTATACGTCTACTGTCGTGGGAATACCGTCTTTCACTTCTTCTTGATTTCTCGGAGAACTACTTTCACTTTCTCCTCTCACTTTTTCAACCGAATTTCGAGTTGTAAGTCTTTTGATTCTAGTACCGTAGGTCAGGGTAGTGAAGTACCTTTTATCTACCCCTTTGTCACCGACTGAAATAAAACCCCCCGAGGTTTTAGTGATGTCTACCACTAACGTCGGTACTTTAATTTTCTGTGAACGAGGAACCTTCCTTTCAACATTGGTTGGCTCTGTCGTATAACTTTACGTCTCTGCAATGAAACAGTTGTTTCCAGGCAGATCAGTTCCGATATCAAAAAGGTCATTAATCAGTACATACCTACACTCTCAACCTGATGTTTCTTTCGATTCACGTCTTCTTGACTACGAAAACTTGACCCCACAACCCCTTCTGAGAACACTCAGGGAACCTGACGTTACTCTAGGTTGGTCAGGTAGGATTTCCTTTAGTCAGGACCCACAAGGAACCTTCGTGACTACAACTTCGACTTTGAGGTTAGGAAACCGGTGAACTACACTTCTCGACTGAGTGACCTTTTGTAGGACTACGACCCTTTCTAACTCCCGTCCTCCTTTTCCCCTACTGTCTCCTACTCTACCAACCTACTGTAGTGGTTGAGTTACCTGTACCCAAACCCATCTGAGGCCCTTAACTACTTCCTGTCCCTCCGGTCCGCACGACGTCAGGTACCCCAGCGTTTCTCAGCGTGTGTAGACTCACCGACTTGACTTGACTTAAAGTATATTAATCACACCGACTGTTGTAAACAAAATACTCTGAAAGATAAAGAGACAAGATAAAACTTTAAATTTTCCAAAAGTCTTTCACTGAGGAGAACATTGTGAACTCGATACAAAGTGTGGGGGTGGGGTCATCGTTTCTTGACCGACTTTTGTGTTCGATCCTTACATGGACCGTAACGGAGACGGGTCCATATTCACTAACCGGCGTACGGTTTCTTGACGAAAGAAAGAAACTTCCTTTATACCCCCTTCCAAAATGGAGACCCCGGATGGAGTGTCGGGAGACGAATGTTGTCAGAGTCCCCTCACTTTTCAAAATTCAGGTCCGAGTCAAACATAAATTCCTTAAAGGACGTCGTCGTTGACCCTCAGCTAGCCGGAGTGACATGGTGGACGGGGTTGCACCGAGACTGTAGGAGGGGGTCAAGCACATACACGTGTATTGGTGGTGGGGTAGGGACCCGTCCAGGAGCAGACGTGTGTTACCAATAAATACCGGTATGCGACGTCATAAAGGTGACTGATTCTAAAAGGGTTGTACAAATGAATCCGGTCCGGAAGGGACCCTGACTCAACTCAGTACTCCGGAGTAGGGACGTATGGAACATGTCTCGTGGACCCTGACTCTCGGTCGACCGGTCCCTGAGGGGTCCCGGGACAGTGTCGTATGTGTCTCTTCCGTGGGTCTCGTTTTCGAACCTCAGATCACTCTAAACCCCGGAACGAACGTAAAAATTTTTTTATAAATAAATCAACTGACGTGGCCCAGAATCGACGCCGTACACCCTAGAAGCAGAAGTAACACCGTTACATTTGAGAATCGACACACTGTACACCCTAGATCAAAGGACTCGTCCCTGGTTTGGGCCCGGGAAACTTAACCCTCGTACCTCAGAATTGATGACCTGATGGTCCCTTTAGGAAACGAACATAAAAAAAAAAATTTCTGATCAAAAACGTCCTGAAGGGTCACCAATTCTGAGACATGAAGGCTGTATCCTCCGAACTCAAGGTAGGGACCGCTTCCTTGATTTTAGTGTGTGCGATACGTCACACCGGTTTTCTATTTAAAATTTTTTATTATTATTGTTCCAGATCAAAAACTCCGGTCCCTCGTCCTTCTTCCAGTAGTTGTAACCAATTCACAGGGAAAAGGTACTTGACGTAAGTACGACCAACAGTCCCCTGGAGGACGACACAGGTCTCCCGGTGTCAAGTGTGTCTGGATAGTGTCGCGAGAGGGCACTGTCGACCGAACGTCTGTGTCGCCGGGCACAGTGTCCCGGGGCGCTACGGCCGACCTAGTGTCAGTGTGAACCTCAGAGACCTTTCTTCTTTTTCTTTTAATCTCGACACAAAGGTTTACGAGACTTGATGTGTGTACTTCTAGTCCGTGAGTTATTCGTTTACAGTGGTTGAACTCAGTTAGAAAGTAGAAGTTACTCCGGAGAGAATCGATAAGAATAGGTACGATTAGAGAGAGTCTGGGAAATTCTTAAGTAGACAGGTACGATGATCACGATGAGTTTCACACCAGGCACCGACCGTCGGTCAGGTTCTTGACAGATGATGGGTGAGGATCTTTCTCCTCCCCAAACGGAGTCTTACATTTGGTTTGGGTAGCACTTTGACAAATCAAACCAACTGACAAGCGCAGTCAACTGAATTTTTAAAAAAATAGTGAACAAAGAGATAACAAATTAGGTCACCACAGACGAAAGTAGCGCCAACTAAGGTGGATAAACGAAGAACAAGGAAATCAAGAAAGAAGACCATCGTGAAGATAAAGTGTATATCAAGTATGGTACGTTAAGTAATAAATTTCATATGTTGAGTAACCCAAAATTAACTAGGAGTCTCAATACGTTTCTGGTGGTGTTGGTTGAAACCTTGTAAAAATAGTGAGATTTATCTTTCGGCCACAGGAAATCCTTAGTGGGCGTAACGGAAGGGGGTTTAGGATCCGTTGGTGATTGGTCGAAAAACCGAGACCTCTAAACGGACAAGACTTACGAAGGATATTTACCTTAACATGCTGTACACCGGAAAACACAAAACTAAGAAAGTGAATCATACAGAAGTTTTAGGTAGGTACGACATAGTACATAGTCATCCAGTAAGAAACGTACCAACTTATTTTAGGGTAGTGTACTTATATGATGTAAAACAAGTAGGTGAGTAGTCTTACGTGTAAACCCAAAGGTGAAAAATTGATAATACTTATTACGATTAATAAGTATCATCTATTAAACATATGTAATTACACTTTAAAACGTATGCTCAAAGACACGTCTATTATACAAAAGTATAGAGAGCTTACATATAGATCCTCATTTTAACGATAGTCAAAGTGACTAAAAAAAAAAAGGCCAACGTTCTGAAAGGAGTTACTTTTTTAGTCATAAAAGTAATAAATTAAATCCGTGTTAGAGGAACAGAACACGTTTGATCACGAAACTACTGACCAGAGACTGATTGGTTTCGGGACCAGAGATAGTGGTTTAAACGGGGTATTCGTATACATAAATAGAGTACGTAGATTCTGGTTCAAACAAGAGAAGGGATGACTGGACGAGGAGGACTGACGAGGTACTGGGGTAGTCTAGGACGGGTTTGGACGAAGACTGGGATCGACGGATCTAGTCTTCAAACCTAGAGTAAGATCCACCCCTTCCTCGATTACCTCCAAACCTCGTCTCGGTACTACAGTAGATGAAGTGTCAAATGTTCCTAATGGTTCCCTCTGTCCCGGACCCTCCCCAGTCCCTTCCGCCCCTCCCCTTCTCTTGGCCCCTACCACCATTGTTCCTACCACGTCCGTTCCGACCGCCCACCCAGAGTGTACCTGTTCCCCGACCTTAGTACCCACTTCTACTTCGCCAAAGAGACACCCGTCGGAAGATCGGGTACCGAAGAGACGGTTCGAGGAGGAGGGGTTTCAGTCGGGTCGTGGAACGACCGAGACGTGGAGATGCCCGACCGGTACACTGAATATTCCATGCGAAGTGGAAAAAGGTCTTTTCATTCAACTCCTCCTGATCTCTTACGAAGTTCGATTTCCTCTAAGTTTAATACGTTTTTCAAGAAGATGAGATTTAAGTTAATAAACATTGTTCAAGGTCCAATTTTGTATTTCCTGAGAATTGAAGACGGGATCAAGTAGATATCCTCCCCATCAACAGTCCCACTGCTCGTACCGGAGGTGTCTGTTGTAAGACTCAGACTCATACTTCAGGTGGTCGTTGTGACCCGTGGAATAAATAGGAGAGTCCTAAATTCAAAGAATAGAAATTGTATTCGTATTTTGAAATTGTCTCAAAAATCCCAATAACACTCCCAATTTACTCTATTGGGTGTGTATCAGGGGTCTTCTGAAGGGACCACCAGGTCACCGATTCTGAGGTTCGAGGGTTACGTCCTCCGGACCCAAACTAGGGACCAGTCCCTTCATTCTAGAGTATACGGTGTCGATTCTGAGCCACGTCGGTTTTTTATTTATTTGTAACAAGAATTTTATCACAAAGGGATTGAGTCAATGAATCATTGTCAATGAGTCATTTACATTCACCAGGGATTACAACAGGCTAGCGGTAATCAGTGTCACGTTGGTCACCACCCGTGTCCGTGAATGTCCTCGAAGGCCAGAACCCACGTGGGTCGTAGCCACTCCCATACCTTCGGACCGTTTGTCACCAGTGTGGACAGGGGACAGTGTGGACCGAATGTCGACGTGGCAGGTCACAACAGTGTAGCTCCCGATTCTCTTGGATATTGGTGTCTCCTCCCCTTTCCTTTCTTCTTTTCCTTGACAAAGTAAGTATACTGTAATCTCCCGTTGGTAGTGGTGTACCCTCGAGTTATTTATGATTTATTACTAGAAGAACCTCTTCCTTTACCGTTGGGTGAGGTCACAAGAACGGACCTCTTAGGGTCCCTGCCCCCTCGGACCACCCGACAGCAGAGACCCCAGTGTGTCTCAACCTGTGCTGACTTCGCTGAATCGTCGTCGTTACTAGAGGATTTTCTCTAGTCGGGACTCACGAGTAACCTTCGTGACTACGACTTCGACTTTGAGGTTATGAAACCGGTGGACTACGTTTCTCGACTGAGTAAACTTTTCTGGGACTACGACCCTTTCTGACTCCCGTCCTCCTCTTCCCCTGTCGTCTCCTACTCTACCAACCTACCGTAGTGACTGAGCTACCTGTACTCAAACCGATTTGAGGCCCTCAACCACTACCTGTCCCTCCGGACCGCACGACGTCAGGTACCCCAGTGTTTCTCAGTCTGTGCTGACTCGCTGACTTGACTTGACTTGACTTGACTTAGTGGTACTGGATGACGGAACCCGTTACGAAAGTGTAGTAACCCTATACGTAGGTGGTGATCCCTTTTAAGACTGTCGGTTCCTACCGAAGAAGTCCCTTTCTTTACCTTTACTGAGGACTTTCGTAATAATAAATATATAGACGAGACCAAAGTTGTAATCCAGTAAACAGTTTAGGAACTCTAGAATTCTTCCTTGTAAACACTTACTCGTGTACTCGGAGGTGTTTGTGTCCTACGTCTTCACTCGGCGGAAGAGGGAATAGAGACCGTCCGTTTGTCGTAGAAAGTTCCCAGTCACGAGTGTACCATACTAACGTTCTCATCTTTTTTCGGAGAATTGGTTTTTATAGAGATGGATGGACCTCACCATCTTTAAGAGTGGAAACCTCGTAGTGGAGAACACTCTTCACTTCTGGGACACGTAGAATGGACCAAACCTCGTGATCTGGTGAAAGGATACTAATTAACAAATATCTATACGAGATATTTTACTGGAGAGTCTGACAACGACTTTCCACTCTCCACGAGTCCTATTGTTTCACACAACAGGATCTTAGGTCGGTGGGAATCGTGGAAGGGAAGTTGGTGGGGGTCAAGTTCGAAGGAGGAAGAGAGTGGACCAGGGATGGAGGTAGGAACTGAGGGATGTGAGCTAAGAGAAATATCTTCCGTTTCACGAGGAAAGGTCACCTCAAACTTAGTATACTGACCAGACAAATCCAGAAGACTACCCAGATCCAGAAGACTACCCAGGGACGATACTCACCTTATTTCACGTTTGAGACATGGTACGGGATGTTCGGAGCTGGAGAGAACGGAGTAGAAGACGAGGAAGTGGCTCCAGGTCGTAGGAGCGAGGGGAGGGACAAGGACCTTATACGACCAACGAAGGGAGGAGTCCCGTAAACGTGGACGACGAAGAAGTCGGACCTTACAAGACAGGACTCTTGCGTGGGATCAACCGGGTAAGAGTCGTGAATCAGAACTAATTGAAGAGATCTCTTTGGAAGAGACTGAGAGTACAGATATGATAAGTAAGTCAGGTGACGAGGGAGGCAGGAATCGGGACGAATGTCTATTGAGGTAGTCGAACACGAGGGACGACTTAAGGGTCACGGGCTTCGTCTCAGGATCTACGGACAACGTAGTTAACTGGGAGTCCTTCCTCCTTTACCGATAACACTTTCCTCCTTCTTCCGTTTTCTACTCCATCTTACACCAAGTGGATGAACTATTAAAGGGATTCCGACCGTCATAATATTTATTATTGGTCCGATAGCCTCTTCCGTTACCGTTGGGTGAGGTCATGAGAACGGACCTTTTAAGGTACCTGCTTCCTCGACCTTCCGATATCAGGTACCCCAGTGACTCCCAGCCTGTGCTGACTCGCTGAAGTGAAAGTGAAAAATGAAAGGACGTAACCTCTTCCTTTACCGTTGGGTGAGGTCACAAGAACGGACCTCTTAGGGTCCCTGCCCCCTCGGACCACCCGACGGCAGATACCCCAGCGTGTCTCAGCCTGTGCTGACTTCACTGAATCGTCGTCGTTGGTCCGATAAGTATTAGATATTTCGGTTGTCTTGTGATTGGTCAACGAGGAAGAAAGAGGATTAGAGAATGAACTGACACTTGAAAATTAAGTGAATATCTGTGTTCAGTTTAGTTATTTCCACAAACCGAGACACAGATATCGGCGTCCACCTTGTACTTTATTTGATCAATGTAAGTGTCAATCTCAGACACTAACAGAGGCACAGTTGGAGCGTTCCGAACTTTCCTGGGAGTCACTGTTCTTGTGTTTGATGGAAAATACGATACACGCTCTGTGACTTAACTCGTAATATATATATAATCAAGTGGTATAAATAACCACTTAATTCTCGACTATTCTATAGTTTAGGTAAACACCTAGTAGTCCTCGTGAGTCCTAGTATGGCCCTCGTCTATCTCTTTCCTCCCCTTCCGTGGAGCCCACCTTTAACTTATAGTGACTAATTCGTTTCCCTTTCCCACTAGTCTCAACCCTCTTCAGAGTCTTATCACCTTCGGTTCCCTCCTCTTATGGTTTGTCCCAATTCCCTCCTTCTTCTACCTTATCAAAGGTTATAGATTCTGTTCTCTCATGAATTCTACTCTCACTCCTCTCCGGTGATCCCAACCGCAAATCTCTGTGTGTCATCTGCCTCGATTCCTCCATTTAAGGACAAATTTAAATATGTTAAATTAATAAATTTGTATTTACTCATTTAGACCCTGGGTCTTTGTACAAAAAAAAGAGGTAAGTTTAATTGCCTTTAATACAAAAATTAAAAGCTTTTGAGAGGGGGTCCAGAGGGTGCAATATCTGTCCGTGAAATAGCAGACTCGGTGGTCCCTTCAGGTCAAATTCTTTTGAGAGGGATGTTATCAAAAAGTCTTCTTTGAGAATGATCAGGTAACGGACATCGAACGGTCCGAGGAAACAGGTATCCTAAAGGGCCCATTCTGATGACCTCTCCTAACGGTAAAGGAAGAGGTCCCCCAGAAGGGTTGAGTCCCTGACTTGAACTCAGAGGACGTGACCGTCCACTTAAGAAATGGTGACTCGATGGACCCTCCGAGTTTGATTTTATACACTTCATGGATTGAGTTATAGAGTGTATATCATTCACGAGTGTTTTCATCAAATACGAACTTAGAAGATCCGGAGGAAGTTCGGAACGTTTCAACTGTGCCTTTGTACATGTCCGAGAATGATATTTGTCCTAACTAAGTAAAGTGCAAGGGTTTGAAGGTTTTATTATCGTGACCCAAAAGTTTCATAGAGTAATTTTATTTTTGTGGACAGGATTAAGGATATAGTACTCGATGAGAATCCCTAACACTTGTTTACCCAAATTTCCTATCTACTTCTTCTCGAAGAACAAAGTTCACACAGGGGTCTTTCGTGAAGTCCTGAATCCATCATGACAGATATACGTAATCTCCTGAGTCTTTGTATAAGATTTTACTGATTCTCTCGAACGAAGGAAAACTCCTACGAAATTTTTATATCTGTGAACGTAAAAATTTATCGTGATAATAATAATAATAAGTTAGTGACATAAATTATTATTAATTTAATAATAGATTCTGTACAAAGTTTTGTTATTGAGTTTACAATATCAGACTCATTAGGTGACGTAGCGAACATGTATAAAATTTTTTTATTTTAATTCTCTTGTTTGGGTTGTAGTAATTACAGACTCGTCTAGAGTTCTTAAATCCGTAGTCCCCTCCTTTTGTGTTTGTGTGTCACTTAAAGTTTCATAGGTGTCTTTCAAAAGTCCCAATGTTCTTGACTCCTATTAAGTCGGGACAAGTCAAGTCAAGTAAAGTCAGTGAGTCAACACGGGCTGAGGAACGTTGGTGTACTCAGCGTCGTACGACTCGGGGATTTTAGTAGTGGATTTTTATTCAGATCAACCATATAAATCTTCTTTGACCACATTGTAGGTTTTAGACACTGGTAAAACCCCCAATATTTACGACAACCGAAGTAAACGGTACGTATGTTACCTTCGAAAACCATTCTACTTAAAAAGACGTAAACTTTAACTTATATGTTGTTTAAGGGAACCCTTCAATATAAAACTTTCACTTTTTATGGGAGACCGATTACCCCTTTGTCTTTAGTGTGTCTCTTAATTTAAGAACAATGACTAAAACACTGGACACGTCGGTTGTCAATCGGCCTCTACCGTGTGTCACCCCTGTCGGGGACGGTGGTTACACGGTGAGTCGGGAGCTGTTCAAGGTAGTGAAGGGTGAGATTCGGAGACAATGGAGTAAACATTTTACTTTTATTATCGTGACAGAAGTATCCCAATAAACACTTCTAATTTAATTAATCACCTACTTTCACAAATCTTTTCACGGACCGTGTCTCATTCGTACATTAAGTACAATTGATAATTATAGTATGTTCTGTATTTAGTAGTGACCCGGGGTGACGAAGGATGATCCGACAAGTGGGACTCAGGTTCTATAGAAAAGGGGGTTTCTTTTCTTTCTTGGTCCGAGTGACAACGACCCATCGTTGTTTGATGTCTCACCCTTTCTCGGCCGCACCATTTCGGAGAAGTGACAGAGCGAAGTACTACGTCCGAGGAACAGATGAGGGTCTGATTATCGGAACAGAAGTCCGGTCCGAAAGGTCGACTCGGTTAATGTAAAGAGTAGTGTAAGTACGACTAATAAAAGGACCTTACTGGGTTGAGATCACTGAGTGTTGTTTCGGCGTAGTGGATTCCCTATGCTAGAACAGTCTCTCCAATTTACGGGTAATTTCACTTTAGTAAAAAGAAAATTAAAAAGAAACCAAGTTTCCCTCTTAATGATTTGGGGTTTCTAAGACCTACGACTCAGTTTCGGTGTTTTGACTCGCTTAGACTGAGTTTGGTATACCATCGTCGTTCAGACCACTTAGACTCTTACTACTGACCGCATACCCAAACATAGTGGTACCCCAGTGGGGTCAAAAGTTTCGGAGGGGCTGTGTGCGATGAACGTTCTGTACGGACCCGGTTTCGGACGGGTAAAAATCTAAGAAAGTCGACGACGATTCTTAACCGAAGTGTCTTGACATGACTCAGTATTCCGATATTGAAAAACCATTTAATTGTAACTAGTGTAATATGATAATTCGTGAAAAACCGTTTCTCTTTATCTGTACGGTTCCTTCTTTTGTCTGTTTATTCCATCGAAATGTTTCGGTTGAAATCCCTGAAAGGATCACCAGTCACCAATCCTGAGGGGTGAAGGTGACGTCCCCCGTGACCAAGTTAGGGGCCAACCCTTTTATTCTAAGGTACATGGTGTACCATCCCGGTTTTTCTCAACAAAAATTAAAAATTCAGGGTTCATACATAGAGAGAGAAGGAGAAGTATAAATGACTGAACAGAAATGACAGGCGAGCACTGATACTACCATTTCTTAGACGGAGTTACTCCCTCTGGGGTCGAGTTAGGGACCCAATCCTTCTCAGGGACCTCTTCTCTTACCGATGGGTGACGTCATAAGAACGGGCCTCTTAGGGGTACCTGTCTCGTCGGACCGTCAGGTGTCAGGAACCCCAGCGTTTGCCAGTCTGTGTTGACTCGTTGATTGTGAAAAGTACTACTGGAGTCGTCCTGTGCACGTAGACACATGTGTATTTGGTGGATATCAAGACTCTTATGTCGTCACCCACTAGGTAAATTTCGTTCTTGTTTTTGTCCGAGAGGATACTTGGTCGGTGGGATAATCCAGAATAAATAACAAGACAAAAGAGAACGAGTGTTGGGACACTTCCTAAGATTAGATGGATCAGACACAGGCAGAGAAAATAGTCAGAGTGAAATAGAACGGTCGTGGGCCGTATCGTGGTCTTTGTTTAGAAAGATTAGAGAATAAAAACTCTCCAACCAGCTTCCCTATCAATACCTTTACCTCTTGATAGTGACCTGCTTATGTTCGAAGAAACACCCATCGGTAAAGGAAGAGGTGCAGTTTCTGACAGTAGACGACCCTTTTCAGTGGCCCACGGAGAGAACCCCGACCTTAAGGTTGATTACACGGGACTTCTGGTGTCGACCAAGGATGTTGGATCGGAATTCTCTTTGTACAAAGGAAAGTCTGACTTTAACGATTTTGTTTTTGTTTTTGTTTTTGGTCACAGATCATCTAAGGGTCAACAAGATCTTTTAAAAATTATTTGAAATAAAAATCTTAATATACAAGTATACAACTTTCCTTTAATAATCAAAACGTTACATAAAAAGACAAGACAAACAAATGAAAACGGACACGGTACCCCATGGAATCAAGGATCAGGTCCCTAGCTTGGACACGGGTACGTGACCCTCATGACACCTCAGAATTGGTGGCCTGGTTGACCCTTCGCAGACAAGTTCTTTTGACTTGTAGACGGAGAACCAGACGAGAGAGAGAGAAAAGGGGACGGAGGGAGGGAGGGGTAAGAGAGGCGAGGAGGAGGGGGAGAGGGGAGGGGGAGAGGGGAACGAGAGGGTGAGAGGGGAAAGAGAGGGGAGGGGGAGGAGGGTAACAGAGGGGAGGGGGAGGGGGGTGGAGAGGGGAGGGGGGGGG